>AWUE01019808.1:0-134630 GCA_001974825.2 Corchorus olitorius | reverse complement strand
AAACAATAGACAAGAAACAATGCACGATATTGGCAATGAAAAGAGACAATGCCAGTGGGACCCGTTATGTAGTGAGAAGTACCTCTAAGAGCGGTGAATACAGCCTATGCCACCGGCTCGACCACCAAAGGAAACACAGAGTCCTAACTATCTTGAAAACACAACAAGAATTTAAGGGGGTGAGTACACGAATGTACCCAGTGAGTGAGCCACCCTCAAAAGAGGATCCAAGAGGGTGGGGTGCACTCACAACCAAAACAATTATGAATAAACCAGAGTTATAAAATCAAGTCATAAAAATAATTTATCATTTTCATCAAACAAATGGGCTGCCAATAAAACCTATCCGGAGTGACCTTGACCCGAGTCAACCTCCGGAACTGTCAGGGGCATTTTCGTCATCATCAAATAATTAATAAAAACATCATTTTTCTTATTTTCCAAAACAAGCCCGTTCCCCTGGAGTTGGCCTGGGTCCGGTACTGCGTGGTGGCCGCAGCACACCCAGTTTAGCTCCCCCATGCACACGCCGAACCGGTGCAAATATATGGCGTGTCGGGCCTGGAGCAACGAACCATGTGGATCCAAATCAAACCATGGTCCGCCAAGTGAGTTCAACTACTAGCTAGTATAACCACCAACCCAAGCCATACGTACTCGCTGGACCGCGCCAGTCCACAAGTCCCCGTATGCTTATCAACAATTCAAAATCATATTCACAGGTAATTCATGCACCCAAAATCATTTAATAAAACAATTTGTAAATCATATAAATAAAACAGTATAAAACAGTTCCTCAACGGTTCTCCGTTGAGGACAGCCCACTCACAGTTCAGGGGACTCGTACACCCCCAAAGTCGATCTACTGTGAGCCTAGCCGACGTCTCGATCAGCGCCTCAGCCGTCTGATTGAGAAGCACGTGCAACACAAGAAAATCATTAAAACATGTATCATAATTAAAGTAATAAACTAGAACAGTTAGATAAAACATAATAAAATCACAAGAACACATATCCCAGGCCCACGATCTATGTAGAGGATTTTAACGTAGGTCATACTATGTTTCAGGACAAGTTTCAGAGTCGAAACACACTTTCTAAGGCTCATTTAATCATTTTAGGTCTATAGGGGCAAAATGGTAATTTTATTCGACAAAGGGCAAAACATATATTTTTCATGATAGGGGTAAAATCGTCATTTTACAAATCAGGGGCATAATCATCAATTAGGATACTCATATTCAGAATCTACACAATTAAATTCAAAGTACAAGGTTAAAACTGTAAATTTAACCTTCAAAGGGTAAAACGGTAATTTATTCATTCTTAGGGTGAAACGGTAATTTTATGCCCATACAGATACAACGTACATATTCGTAAATCCTTACATGACCGAATGGGTCAAATTCTTCAAATCCCATTTTTAGGGGCAAAGTTGTAATTTTACCCTTTCGAGGGTAAAATGGTCATTGCAGTTATTATATGTTCCATAACGTACATACGAATTTATAGATACGGACGACAAAGTCAAATTCTCTCATTTCCACTATTGATGGTAAATTCGTAAGTTTGATGACTAAGGGCCATAATAGTAATATTGATAGGTCGAGGGTAGCACAGTAATTTTACCCAAAAGGGTCTTTACGGTAGCTTTCCAATCCTAAATATGCGATCTTAAAGTTTAATTATTTGTATCGCGCTCTAGGGGCAAAATAGTAAATTTTCCTATTAAGGGTATTTCAGTAATTTTACTCTCTCAAGGTACGGTGATATTCCTTACGTGTCATAGTTGTTGACCGTAGTCAATCGGACTTGAAATCGTAGCTCAACGGAATAGATTAGTGCACTTTTTCTACTTAAGGGCAAAATGGTCATTTCACTTTTAGGGGTAAAGTAGTCTTTCTACTGCTTATGTATAATTCCAATACTTTATCTACGTTATTCCACAATGTAAATATGACCGATTTCAAAATCGTGGCTTAATAGGATAAATTAGTACACTTTTCCTAATTAAGGGTAATATGGTAATTTACCCAGTCCAAGGTAAAACGGACATTTTATGATCATACGTAGATTACAGACTAATACAAGAATGATTCGGATTTATCAACACTATCGATGTCATCGAACTCGTTTAATTACTCTTCTAAGGGTAATTTTGTAATTTAATATCTTAAGGACGATTTGGTAATTTTCCCATCCAAGGGTAATATAGTAATTTTTCTTGTCTAATTATTAAACCCAATTTACTAATTTCTCAAATTAAGTTATAACCTTTCTTTTCTCTTTTCTTTAAAATTGGGCCTAGCCCATTCTTTCTTTCTTTCTTTTTTTTTTTCATTGGGTCTGGTAAGGCAAGGCAGCTGGGCCACGCGCTGGCCCAGCGTGCCTGGCCTGGCGCGCCTGGGCCGCGCGATGGCCCAGCGTGCCTGGCCTGGCGCGCCTGGGCCGCGCGCTGGCCCAGTGTGCTTGGCTTGGCACGCCTGGGCCACGCCTGGGGCAGGCCCATGGCGCTGCCATAGGCCAAATTGGCCTATAGCCGCCGGCCAACACCCATGGCCACCGGAATCTGGATTTTCCAGATTCCGGTGAACCCCAAAATATTTATTTTCAGCCTCATTTTGCAAAATTTCACCCATGTTTCACCAAATTTCATCATTCTAACAAACAAAACACACTCCCATACTAAATTCAAGCATTAACCAATTTTCCAAACATCAACTTAACAAGAAATTGAAGAATTCCATAATATAAATCTTAAATCTCACTTACCCAAAATCCAATTGTTAGCTCCATTGTTGTTTTCCTCTTACTTCCAAGTTCCAAGCTTCCCAAAGCACATTTCAATCCTCCAATCCACGAGATCACATTAGTTTCCAAATTAAAAGCAACACTTAGCCAAGAAACTTCAAGAAATTCAACTCACCTTTAAGATTTAACAACATCCACTTCATAGCTCATGAATATGGAATCCAAAGGCCCCAATTAGAAGGTTTTGACAAGTGAATTTCATTTCTATAATTGCATGAAGATTGGGTCCAAAAATTGCAATTGAATTTGAAGTGTGGGAGAAGATGTTTTCGGTGGAGAGAAATGAGGAAGAAGAGAGTTGAGCCGATGAAAGAGAAAAGAAATGAACAAAGCCTTTTTATTTTCCAAAACATGGTTTATTGCTCAATAGTCACCCTTTAAGTTCTATTCCTCTTCAACTTAATCCCCAATTGGCAATTAAAAGAAATAAGCTTAGTATTACAGCAACAATCATATATTTATCATCTTTTTTTTTTTAGCTATATATTTGTTATCATCGTTAATAATTTGGATAAGTAGTTAGAAATATATATATATATATATATATAATAGTTTGAGTAAGATTTAAACTTAAAATTAAATCATAAATAAATAATAATATATATAGTATTGGGTTGGCCAATAATAATATAATAATATATATAAAACATAAAAGTCCAATTTTAAGTAATGGGAATTAAAAAAAAAAGTAATGGCAATTTAGAAATATTTTTGAAAAAAAAAGGTTACAATCGGAAAACTTCGTACTTTTATATATAGTATATAGATTTTGAGAAACTATTGATTTTGTTTCATTTCGGCCCATTAGACTCGTTTGAGTTCATAAAGCCCAAGTTGTCAAGTCAAATGTCTTGAAGCCTAAATATGATATTATTATAGGCCCAATTCGTTAATATGGAAGCCCAAAAAAGTCCAAATCCAATCAATAATTATGATGCAGTAATGATTCGGTCCCGATGCAATATTGTTAAATCTTATCTAAAAGAGGACTTCACAAGAGCAGTTTTGGAAGAAAATTCATAACTTTTGATCCAAAGTTCAGAAAAATACAAACAAGGTACCGTTGGAAAGAGAATTCCAAGATCTACAACTTTTATGTTTACCTCGAGACCTAATTTTGCTGTTCCTGTGGACAATTTTGTCCTTGAAATTTCTAGACTGAATTGATCTTCTCCTAAACCAACTTGGAGAATGTTTTGAACGAAAATTCAAACGCTAAAGATGATGTGGAACATTACTATTCGCCACATTGGATCCTAATTAATGAGGATAATTTAAATTTTTATTATTTTAATAATGGTATGATTAAAATATTATTTAATAATGTAATATTGAAATATATTTGAAAAAAAAGGTACAATCGGAAAACATAAAGTTTCCCCTTATTCTACAGACTGTAGATAGATATGGGATCAATTCCAAATTAACACAGACGAAACGCATTTTCTGTTAGCAAATTTAGTTAATATTGGTGAGCTTAAAATTAATGAACAGGTGACAAGTCAATGATAAGGAAACACCACTTTGTCCTCACCGAAAACCTTCTCAACAAGAATGCCAGCATAAGAATCTACGCCAGCCCATCTCTTGATGCACGTCGACAAATAGCTTCTGCAGAATTACCCAAACTTGCCATGGAAGCAGCATCAAAAGCGATCCAAGAGTGGGGGCAACCAAAATCTCAAATCACACACCTCATATTCTCTACACTCTCAGATTTGGACATGCTCGGAGCAGATTTCCATCTCACGTAGCTACTCGGCCTCCCATCATCCGTTAAGAGAGTAATGTTGAATATCCAGTCATCCTATGCTAACGGTACCATCCTTCGCATGGCCAAAGACAGTTGAAAACAATGCCCGAGCACGTATTCTTATCGTTAGTGCTGTGATCTCACTTGTTACTTTTGATGGACCAAACGAACATGACACTGCTTCACTTGTAGGTCAAGCAACTACGGGTGATGGCACGGTGGCAATGATTGTTGGCACTGATCCTGACTGCTCAAAAGAAAGACCATTGTTCCAAATTGTTTCGACATAGCAGAATATCATCCCTGACTCGAGTGGTGGCATCGAATGACATGTATGTGAATCTGGTTACAACATTTTGTTGTCAAAGGATGTTCCGAAGCTGATAGCTAATAACATTGACAAGTGTTTGCAACAAGCTTTAAGCCCCATCAAGATTAAAGATTGGAACTCCTTCTTTTGGATGATTCATCCAGGAGGGAATGCGATTCTGGACCAGATCGAAATTAAACTTGGGCTGAAAAAGGAAAAACTTTATTCAGCTCGACATGTGTTGACGTAGCGGTAAGCGAAGAAAAAACAAGATCCTTGAACAATCAAGAAATCTAGGGTTTGAGAACAATCTCAACTTTGGGAAAATATTCCACAAAAGTTTTATTTAGAGAAAAATAGAATTCAATAGTTGTTTTAATTTCTGAACTAAAAAGGCCTTTATATAGGTAAACTAAATACCTAAGTCCAAATCAACATTGGACTAGGAAAATAAAAGACTTCATCCTAATTAAACTAGGAAATAATTAAAATATCAATAATAATAATAATAATAATAATAATAATAATAATAATAATAATAATAATAATAATAATAATAAACGTAACTAACGTCCTACGTCAGTCCCCTCCACTTGAAGAGAACTCGACCTCGAGTTGTTCTTCGGATACAATGGCTCCTCGGAAGAATGAAACTCGTACAAATCAGCAACATTGAAGGTCCTTGAAATGCCCCATTTTTCTGGTAAGTCAATGACATAGGCATTGTCATTGATCTTCTTCAGCACCTTGTACGGACCATACTTCTTCGTCTTCAATTTGTTGTAAGTGCCAATAGGGAACCTCTCTTTCCTCAAGAACACCATGACTTCATCCCCTTCCTTGAACACTAACTCCCTAGGATGTTTGTCAGCAGTAGCCTTGTACTTAGCATTGGTTTTCTCCAACCTTTGCTTCACCTCGGCTTGAACCTCTTGAACTTGCTCGGCTAAGTTTTTAGCAGCAACACTAACACCAGGAACTTTAGGAAGCTTCACCAAATCTACAACATGATTTGGACTTTGCATATAAACCACAGAAAAAGGTGACTTGCCTGTAACACTATGCACAGCATTATTGTAAGCAAATTCTGCTTGAGCCAAAGCGAAATCCCACTGTCTAGGCTTATCTCCACAAATGCTTCTAATCAGATTTCCCAAAGTTCTATTGAGTGCTTCGGTTTGACCATCAGTTTGCGGATGAGCAGTACTACTAAGATTCAAAGAAGAATCAAACAACTTCCATAAGGTCAACCAAAATGACTCAAAAAACCTCGTATCACGGTCTGAAGTAGATAGACTTTGGCACTCCATGCAATCTGACAATCTCCTTGAAGAACAGTTTTGCAACTCCTGAAGCATCAGTTGTCTTCCTACATGGAATGAAATGTCCCATCTTTGAAAACCTATCCACCACAACAAAAACAGAATCCATACCTCATTGAGTTCGTGGTAAATCCAAAACGAAATCCATGGACAAGTCCTCCCAAATTCGATCAGGCACTGGTAAAGGCATGTAAAGACCAGTGTTTTGAGCTTGGCCTTTGGTAGTTTGGCACACATAGCAAGACTTCACAATCTTCCCCACATCTCGCTTAAGTTGAGGCCAATGAAACCTCTCCTCCAATGCAGCTATAGTCTTATCCCTACCAAGATGCCCAGCTAAACCGCTTCCATGCAAGTCTTTAATCAACTTCTCCCTTAAAGAAGAGCGAGGAAGACATAACCTATTCTCCTTCATCAAGTATCCATCATGAACATGAAATTCTCCACCAAGTTGCTTAAGTTGACAATCTCGCCAAATTCCTTTGAAGTCCTCATCTTCTTCATACAACTCTTTCAAATAGTCAAATCCAACAACTTCACTGCTAAGAGTCGTCAAGAGAATTGCCCTCCTACTAAGAGCATTAGCCACACGATTCTGAACTCCGGACTTATGCCTCAACACAAAAAGAAATTTCTGAAGAAAAGTTATCCACCTTGCTTGCATGTTGCTCGAAATCCGTCGCTGGCTGTTCAAGTGCTTTAAGGCTTCATGGTCAGAATACAGAATGAACTCCTTACCTATGAGATAGTGCTCCCAAGTCTTCAGTGCTCTCACAACTGCATAAAACTCCTTTTCATAAGTTGACCACTTTTGTCGAGCCTCACTAAGCTTCTCACTAAAGTAAGCCACGGGTCTCTTCTCCTGAGATAAAACAGCTCCAATACCAATTCCACTAGCACCAACATTCGCTTCAAACAATTTCTCAAAGGAAGGTAAAGCTAATACCGGTGCAGTACTTAGCTTCTCTTTGATTAAGGCAAAGCTTTTCTCTTCTTCTTCACCCCATTGAAACTTCCCTTTCTTCAGACAATCAGTGATGGGTGCCGCAATGCTAATAAAATTCTTAATAAACCTTTGATAGAAGGTTGCAAGCCCATGGAAACTGCGGACCTCAGAAACTGTTTTCGGAGTTGGCCATTCCCTAATAGCCTTAATCTTCTCCTCATCAACCTTAATTCCATCAGCACTAACCACATAGCCCAAGAATAACAACTGACTAGTCATGAAGCTACACTTCTTCAAATTAACAAACAATTGATTCTTTTGCAAGACAGTTAGCACTTCCCTCAAATGTTCAATATGCTCAACATCACTAGCACTATAAATCAGGATATCATCAAAATAAACAACCACAAACTTTCCAATGAAGGGTTTAAGTACCTGATTCATAAGACGCATGAAAGTGCTAGGAGCATTTGACAATCCGAATGACATCACCAACCATTCAAAAAGGCCATCCTTTGTTTTGAAAGCAGTCTTCCATTCGTCACCTGGCCTAATTCGGATTTGATGGTACCCACTCCTTAAGTCAATCTTCGAGAACACCTTAGATCCATCTAACTGGTCAAGCATGTCATCCAGCCTTGAAATAGGAAACTTTTACCCAATGGTGATCTTGTTGATTGCTCTACTATCCACACACATCCTCCAACTCCCATCCTTCTTTGTAGTGAGTAAAGCTGGAACTGCACATGGACGCATGCTTTCTCTAACATGTCCCTTACTAAGCAACTCCTCTACTTTGTCCCTCAATATTTCACTTTCTTTGGGACTCATTCTATAGTGTGGAAGCTTTGGGAGACTAGCACCAGGGATCAAATCAATGTGGTGTTGAATATCCCTCATTGGTGGTAAACCTTCTGGCAAATCATCAAGCACAATTTCTCGAAATTCTTCCAAAAGTGGTTTCACCAGCTTCGGGATCTCTTCTTGCTCTATATTCAAAACATCTTTCACAATCAGTACATGAAGCTCTTTGGTCTCCTTATAGGCCACCTCGAACTCTTTTCTTTTTCGACGAGCATGAATTTCCTCACCACTTTAGAAGCTTTGGGTTTTCTTTTCCTTGACATGGGCAATAAAGTGTAAATCTTCCCATCTTTTCTCAATCTGGTAAGCATTGGATCTTCCTTGGTTCCTCACATCTTGATCATAATGCCATGGCCGACCCAACAATACATCACAAGCCTCCATGTCTATAACATCACAATAGACTTCATCTGTATAAGCCCCGACAGAGAATGCGACCTTACACCTTTCGCTCACACGAATGTCATCAACTTCTTTAATCCACCCTACCTTATAGGGCTCAGGATGTGGTTCCATAGGCAATTTCAAGACATTCACAATTTTCAAACTAATAATATTCTCACAACTACCATTGTCAATAATCAAGGAGAAAATTTTACCATCAATGGTACATCTCGTATGGAAGAATTTGCGTCTTTGATTTTCATCCTCGACTTTTGGTGCTAGCAACATCTTCCTCACCACATAAGTTCCATGATCTTCATCGGAGTCATAGTCATCTTCTCCATCAGGACCGTAAGTGCCTCCATCATTATCTTCATTAACTTCATAATCTTCCACCAAATTAATCTTTTTACGAGGACACTCACTAGATCTGTGACTTGGCTGGTTGCACTTGAAGCACTTGTTAACGGTTGGTCTAGCATAAGGATTCGCTGGCTTTGTGGTTTCCTTAGCTACTTCTGTTTGTTTCACCTTATCTTTTGGGTCATTCTTCTCTCGCATTGGATTGGAATTCCAATTTGAATTTCTTCCCTTCTGACTCGATTCCCCATAAGTTTTCTTATTGGATTCACCACGATACTACTCTTGCATCAAAAGTTCAGCTGTGATAGCCAAATTTCGAGCATCATCAACCATATGTATAGACTGAACTCCAATCTTATCTCTGACTGAAGGCTTCAAACCATCCAAATACCTAGCCACCCTTTGATCCTCAGATTCTTGCAAATTGACTCTTTCTGACAGCCTCAAGAATTCTGTTGTATAATCATGGACACTCCTCTGACCTTGCGAGCACATATGGTATTGCATATAAAGAATCTGTTCATAATCAGGCGGTAAAAATCCGGCGTGGATTTTCTGCTTCATCTTTCTCCAAGTCGTAATAGCTCTCTTGCCCTGCCTCCGTCTCTCTGTTTGTAGCCTATCCCACCAAGCTGAAGCACCACCTTTCAGCCTATAAGCTACCAATTTAACTCTTTTTCCCTCAGGAATTTCACAATAATCAAAGAATTGTTCCACCTCAGAGATCTAATCAAGGGCATCTTCTATTCCTAAATTTCCATCAAAATTAGGAATATCCATTCTAAACTTAAAGGAATTACCTCTTTCCTCATTGTTATCTTCTCCAACGACAAATCCAGCATACCCACCATCTTGATCGTCAGATGATGAATCATGTAATTGTCTCGCAACAATTTGATTTTGATTTCCAAGGTTAGCCCTCGCCGCGGGTTGGATAGGGGCAAGTCCTCTATCTCGGTTCCTCGTCGGCAGCGAATAATTGAGCTAACTGATCCATCCTTTGCACCAGCTGATCGACCCGTTCGCCAATAGTTCGCACCTCTTGTCTTAACGCCTGCATCCCTCCGTCAGCAGGATTGCCTTCCTTTTCGGCCTTGGCCATCACTCCAAGGAGAAACCTTGGCTCTGAATACCAATTGACGTAGCGGTAAGCGAAGAAAAAACAAGATCCTTGAACAATCAAGAAATCTAGGGTTTGAGAACAATCTCAACTTTTGGAAAATATTCCACAAAAACTTTATTTAGAGAAAAATAGAATTCAAGAGTTGTTTAATTTCTGAACTAAAAAGGCCTTTATATAGGCAAACTAAATACCTAAGTCCAAATCAACATAGGACTAGGAAAATAAAAGACTTCATCCTAATTAAACTAGGAAATAATTAAAATAGCAATAAAAATAATAATAATAATAATAATAATAATAATAATAATAATAATAATAAGCGTAACTAACGTCCTACGTCATGTGTTGAGCGAGTTCTGGAACATGGGTGTTGTGAATGTGTTGTTTGCTTTAAATGAGACAAGAAGGAAGTCGTTGGAGGAAGGAAAAAGGACAATTGGTGAAGGTCTAGAATGGGGGATTTTAGTTGGATTAGGGTTGGTATTATGGTGGAGACAATAGTGCTCCATAGCTTCCCTACCACAATCCCTTAATTGGGTTTTATGTTTTAATGATGATTTCTATGTTGTGTTATATAGTAACTAAATAAGCCACAAGAGTACTGATCGATGTGGCAACTAATAAACCCCTTGGTTGAGTATCTCCGACTCTTATAGGAGCTAAACGAATAAAAGACTAAGTTAAATTTTTAATGTTGGTAAGTAATCAAATAAGTTGATGAAAAGTTATTATTAAAGAATAAAGTGTTTAAGAACACAAGAGATTTACCTAGTTTGATCAAGGTGACATACGTTCACGGGCAGGAAGAGAGATATTCTTATTTCTTCAGAGAGAACGTTACAGTAGCTATTACACAATTAACCCTAGATATAACTAGGATACAATCACGGAACTCCATCACAAGAGTACTGATCGATGTGGCGACTAATAAACCCCTTGGTTGAATAAAGGACTAAGTTAAAGTTTTAATGTTGGTAAGTAATTATATAAGTTGATGAAAAGTTGTTAAAGAATAATGTGTTGAAAAACACATGAGATTTACGTGGTTCGGTCAAGGTAACCTACATCCATGGGTAAGAAGAGAGATATTCTTATTTCTTCAGAGAGAAAAAGTTACTGTTGCGCCAAAAATCTCTTATTAGAGTTTTCGCGGAGAATCCTTTATGACAGCATAGGGGCGTGCCAGTCAATTTGCTGAAATTGACAAAGAGGTTGTAAAACCTAGATCTGGTGCGCGAAGCAGCAGATTAAAAGATCAGAGCGATTTGTGGGGACCGGATCAAAGTCACACCGGAGCATTTAAGTCATTGGATCCACAACAAATTGTTCTTCATAACTTTGCCTTCTTCTTCTTTTCCTAACTGGATCAGATCTGTGAGATTTGTTCTTGATTGAAATTGAAAGAAAATAACAACTTGATTGTTATTTATGAAAGAGAAACACGTGTACAGTGTTTTTGTGTCCGGAGACAAGATTGAAACAAGAGAAAAACACTAAAAGAGTGTTTGAATGTCCTAAGACAGGATCTAAACAAGAAAAATATGATGAATGAGTAAGAACGCGTGAGGAACAAGAGGAAAATGGCGCAGAGCCAGACAGAAAATAAGCACGGAGCTTTGTTTTTTGCGCGGAGCAAGTTTGTAGCTTCAGAAGCTGGTTTTTGAGATGAGTGATATTTGTGAATGTGTGTTTGAAGCTCTGGGGTTGATCCCTTTATATAGGGGGCGGCATGGGCCTTGCATTTAATGGGCCTGACTTGCTGAAGAAGGCAAATTCCTCCTCCTTAGTAGGTGACAGCTCCCAGGAAGGTGTAGTGAAGCTTCCTTCTTCTTATTGCTTCCAACAGTTGGGTAGAGGGAAGAGAGGATGTCAAGGCGTCATTCCTCTATATGGGAGACAGAAATCTTCCTCCTAGATGGCTGATGAATAATTCTTCCTTTTTCCTATCACACTTCAGTATGCCTTCGTTGCTTCCTTTGTGCTGAAATCAACTAATTTGACTAAGAAGTGGCCTTCTGACATCATAATTTGGACTTTGAACACTAAGGCCACGAAATTCTCCATACTTAGTCATATTTTGCTCTTCAAATCATGAAAATAACACTTAGTTAAGAAAATGGCTTAAACCGGGGTGACAAAGCCACTTGTCCTTAACTGAAAAGAATGCAAAAGTTGCAAATGACGTCGGAATATGCCAAAATTTCACCAGTAGCTTAGATTATCTCCTTAGGACTATGGAAAAAATTCCAAGGGAATTCGAGCTCTCCTTCATGGTGAACTTGGTTTCACTCCCCAAAATGTTCTTAACTGAAAATCGAGCATAAGTTCTTACACCGATGTCAGAATAAGGTGAAATTTTACCAAGATGATCTACACAGCTCAAGGATCATCATGGTATGCTCCTTGGTAGAATTCGCAGCCTCTAGCCCCCTCAATTGATCAATTTTACCATTTTGTCCTTAATTGAACAAAATGCAAAAGTTGTAGTTTTGCCTCCTGGGGAGAGGGAAAGGGCTAGGCGATTTTTTCACCATGTTAGGTCGATTATGTTGAGGAGGTGTGAGGTTGAAAATCTCATGCCTCTCTCATGTAGATAGGTGTTTCTCTTGCTGACAAACTTTAGCTATCTGCCTCCTTCCTGCAGGAAGAGGAAAATAACTCTCCTGAGGGAAGAGGGCGACCTCTCCTCTACATGGGAGACGACTTTGGGCCTTATTATATGAGTTGATGAGATATTTTCCATCTCATGGTTAGATGGCAAACAATTTCCCTTTTTACTGCTTGCCTCCCTAGCTGACAGCAACATTGAAGGAAACCGCCTCCTTTAATTGATTTTCTGCCTCCTCCCTTGATACAGGGCGGCATATATGGATAATAATAATAATAATTTCGAAAATTATTATTATTTATTTAATAATTTAGGCCTAAATTAATTAATTACAAGATTTTCCTAATTCTATTAGAACTAGGGTGGTGCGGAAACTAAGTTTCTTCAGGATTTTTAATCAAATCTTGACCACTCATCTTGATATAAATCATGTGAAGACCAATTTACCCTCAATCGTAAATTGAGGTATAAACAGTTACAATAGCCATTACACAATAAACCTTAGATATAACTAGCATATAATCACATAACTCCATCAATACGAAATGATACGATAGACAATGAAATCGATACGTATTTATATTGAGTATTGATTTTTTGCACATATTGTTGGCGTATTGATTGATGAACAAGCGAATCTATTCATATATCTTACGATACGCGCAATACGCTTATACCACAAATGGGACAAGTCCAACCGAATTTTTCAGGCCCAATTGCTTTAAAATTTAATTATAATGGGTTTTTTTAACCCAAAAGCACTCGTAAAACATCTATAATTTAGAAAGTTTAAATCTATTTTTTCTCTGAAAAATTAAATCTATTTTTTCATTTTAACTTTTTTAAACATTGAAAAATTTTAAGTTGCAATAAAAACTAAATAAAAATTTATGTGTGTGTATAATCATAAAGTTGGACAAACATATATAGTGGTCTTCAAATTAGATTCTTGTATTATTCACAAAAAATATTGATACTCATTTAAAATTTGTATTTATATCGAAGTAAAATTTTCAAAATTCATGTTAATTATCTTACAATATTATTTTCAATTCAAATGATTAAACTTAGAAATTATATTCAAGTGTTTGAATTAAAAAAAAATAGTATTACTTCTCTATTTTATACTTATCATTTAATCACTCAATTTTATTAAAACTATATATATACTTAAATATTTTTATTCTTTAACATGTCTATATATATAATTTATTTATATTTAATTTAATAACATTCTATTGTATCTTACGATACGATACTGAGATACTCGATACTCAAAAATAAGAGCTCGATACATGCATATCTCGATTTAACAAATATGATTGAAAGATATATATAAATATTTAATACTCGTGAACAATGGAGAAGAAGATATTATCAATCATTAAAAAGAGAGGTTTACTGATATTGACATATTGCCATGTATAATTTATCAAAAGACCAAGCACTTTATTAAGATCTCCTATTGCATATTAATATTATAACTGATAAGTGCAATAATTTAGACTATTTAGAGCTTATTTAGATTATATTTTGAGCATTTATATTGCACTTTCTATGTTTTTTGTGATTAATTCTCACTTTTTTGTGTTTTTGATCTTGTAGTTAATTTGGAGTGATTTTAGGGAGAAAATCATAACTTTTAATCCGGAAATCCGTTCGAGGTGATTCAAGTACCCATGGAAAGAGGATTCAAGGCTTTACAACTTTCATTAAAGACTTGAAATCTAATTTTGACTTGAAGGCAGTGAAAACACTGAAAATGTTGAAGATCGGTGAAATCCCGATGAAGTCCAAAATGGGGCCGACTTACCCTTCAAGTTGAGGCCGGCTTGAAACCTATAACTTGTGATACCATTCTGTTCTAAGTTGGGGCTGGGTTGACCCCCAAGCTGGCCCCAACTTTGGCCTGACGAAATTTTTCCCTTTTGTTCCAAATTTTTCGATTTTGCCCCTTATTAGTCCAAATTTGTTTAGGATTTTATATATCACTATAAATACAGACTTTTAGGATTATTTTACTACCTTTTGCTCATATCCTTGTTGGAGAGAAGAAGTCCTTGGAGATTAACAATCTAAGATTTCTTTTCGCTATTTCTTTTATGTTTATGTTCTTTATTAAAATTATTCTTGTGTTTTTTATTCATGATTATGAGTAGGTAATTTCTTAATTAGGGTAAGGTGTAGCCAATTAGGAATTATTGTTTGATTTATGAATTAAATTGATTTCTTTCAAGTTGGATTTATTTTCCTTGTTCTTCATGTAAATTATATGTCTGGCCATCATATAGTTTATCTTAGGGATTGTGTGATGTACTGACAGGAGAAGCATAATCCGTGCACTAGGAAAATAGACAAATTAGGCTGGATTAGACATAAATCTTAGGCTAATTTGATAGGTGAATAATTACTTGTTCTTAATGAATCTAATTTAATTAGGTTTTCATCGACGGCTAGTAAATCTAATTAGTTAGGTATTTTTGTGTAGACTTGACGGAGCGCATAGGTAATTTAGAGTAATTCTATTCCACTTTGCATCAATTTAATTCATAGGTTAATTATTGATTTCCCAATTATGTGAAACCTTAAGCCTTAAGTTCTCCATTATTTGCTTACTTTTATAATTTCATTGTTTTTAGTTTAATTTTACTTGATATCTCTCAAATTTCTTTCTCTTGATAGAATTAATTGCAATAGAAATTTATTGTTCCACACCTGGATTATTCTAGGATTATTACTTTAACTAACTTTGTGCACTTGCAGATTTAGTTCATCAACAACTTATGCATTTATTGTAATCTCATAAAAGATGTCTATTTTCAGCATCAAGACTAACGCTGGCTGGGAGTTCGACTTCTTTTTTTCTACTCATGAACATGATATTGAAATAGACTACACAATAGGAGGTAGCCCTCTCCTTTTCCCATAATCCTACTCCACCCATCTCAGGATTCGAACTCGGGACCTCCCATAAGAAGTCCCAAGTTTTAACAACTGGGGTGTCCCCTTGGGGAAAGGAAGTTCGTACTGTTTTAGTATAGACAGTTGTAAGAAACAAACTTTATTTTTAACTATGTTACTTGTGACTAGAAAATACCCACACTTCCCCTGCGGATATTGGTGCTTTTCTCTATTTGTAGCTTCATATTACTAAAGCTCCCTTTAAACGAACCATAATGAGATTGTGAATTTCTAAAACTCAAGATATCATCGATTCGAACCGTGTCCAATTGAAGGGGTTCACTTATTTCTGATTTGTATTCAGATAGATGTTTCTTCCCATACACTCGGACGCTTAGTGTCTTCTTTCGGGGTGACCCAACTTTTATGTATTCTTCGAAAAAATCTATGAATTCCCTTTTTGTAACCTGCCTTAACGCTGCAACCTGTTTAAATACAAAATCTTATTAGATTATATATGTAATGATAAAACTATTCTTTCAGTAGTAAAATAAAAACTATTCTTTCCTTTAATATTGTTGTTGCCAACTGTTCATCCTTTCCGTATAATTAGTTAAAATAAGGATAAATCCAAATTAGGACAAAAAGTTTGGGAAAGTAGTCAATTTGAGCATAATTCCTTAGATTGGATATAATTATCGTCAACCAAATTAGACCTTTTTTCTAACGGAACCCCTGCGTGTCATGTACGCGCCGTTACCATGCCAAAAAAGCCATGTAATATTTAAAGGCTCATGCACTACATGCGCGGGTCATTTAAAAATGTCTAATTTTATTGACGATTCTAACTTTTTGGCATAATTAGATTCAATTTAAAGAATTAAATCCAAATTGAGCATTTCCTTAAACTTTTAATTTTAATTTAAATATTTACTCTCAGAAATAATATTATAGTTTCTTACCTCGGCTTCTCTCCTGTCAAACTTGAGGGTGCCATTGGAAATCTCACGCCAGTAAAATCCAGATTCTTCTCGTAAGTTGTCATGCTCCTTCTGTTTCTTATAAATTAAGGCATTTACATAACCCTAATATATAATATAACATAATAAAAAGTTCAATTAGGTAGTTGTTCAAGAGCTTTTCCCTTCTTTTTTTAATGGATAAAAATGAAATTGCTACCTGAAACTGTAGATACATGTTTATCCATGTTAATCCTTGCACATATGAAAAAAACGTTGTACTTTAATACTAGCAATATTATATTTTATAAATTTTTAGTCATTTGTATATCTTTTTTTGGCCGAATAACCATTTACACATAATTTGTTCAATAATATAATGACAAGATGGTAAGAATTAGATTTCTTTTTTACAAGTGACATCTCATCACAATCCAAATAACTCTTTATATATCCAAACCATAGTTACCAGATTCGGTCCTTCACCCTCCAATCTCTGATCTAGTTCAGTCGTACCGGATCGCAGTTCGTTTTTGTACATATTCGCTTGGGTACACGATCTGAGTCGAGATAAGTGTCGATCTAAAAGAATTCATGGTTAAATTTTGCGAACTACATGATTTTTCGGCAGACGGAAGTTTCAGAGTCAAAGAAGGAGGGCAGGAGGAAGATGCAAATCACGGGCTTATGTTTTGGAAGAGATATTTGTACTTGAAATTATAGTTTCACCCTTTAAAACACTAAATGGGTCATCAGTCATGGGTTTCAGCTTTTTTGGGCCAAAAATAGGCTTAAAACATTTGGGCTTTAATTATTGAAGAAAGTTGGGCCTTGTGCCAAAAAAAAAAGAAGAGAGTTGGGCCTATCTTATAATGTGTATGGAATTTAGTTATTATTTTTGTGTATATAAAAATAAACTATTTTGAAATAATCTTTAAATTGCACTAAATATATGTCTAAAATTACTATCAACTGTATCCCGACTCCTTTTCAATCGTATCCCGAATCGGAATGAACGTATCGGTTAAGTCTATCCCCTCCGTATCTGATACACTAAATTTAACGTTTCCCGAATTTGTATCTCGTATCCCGAATTGACCGAATCCCGTTTTCGGTAACTATAATCCAAACATCAAGTGAGGATTCAAATCAAATTAAGAAATTATATTAAAAAACAACCTATCTACGAGTCACCAGACAAACAAATAAAACAAAACCCATAGGACTTAGAACCAAAAACTTACCATTCATGCACAATGCAACTATATATCAATTGAGCTAACAACACAGATACATTCATATGTGATTTGACAGGTTTTTCCCCTTTTTCTAATATTAGAATTATCTATTTACAACTGTTGGCCTATGCTTGCTAAAACTAGCATGGTGAAGAAAAATCTTGGTAGCGTAGCTTGCTCTTGGGTGCCACCTATTGAAGGTGTGTTAAAGTTTATTGTTGATGGGTCTTCTAAAGGTAAGCCTGGCGATGCAGGCATTGGAGGGGTGCTGAGAGACTGTAATGGGATTGTTAAAGCAAAATTTTCAAAAAGCATTGGTGTTGCTGACTCTGACGAGTTTGAGTTGTTGGCAATTAAGGAGGCTTTCATTGTGTATGGGGCTTCTAGATGGGTGTTGCCACACAAGTTAATCATCCAAACTGATTCGATGAATGCCTATAAATGGATTTCTCAACTGGAATCTGCTCCTTGGAAACTTAGGAATTCTATTTTGAGAATTGAGGCCTTGAAGAAGATAATTAAAGATTGGAGCATTGTTAGAGTGCCTAGAGAATGCAATGAAATTGCAGATGCTCTTGCAAAAGCAAGGGTCGGGAGAGAGGATCAGCTTTTGGTGGTGATGTAGTCTGGAAAGTGCTGCATGGCTGCTGTGATTTTATGGGCTGCTTTAATTTTTCTGTTTTGTTCTGTCTACTAAATATGTAACTTGTTGTATTTGTTTCTGTTTTGGACTCTCTAGCTTATTGTAAGCTGGTTTGTTGTTGGTCTTGTTTGCAGTTATCTGTTGCTATTTTTCTTAGAAATATAAGTCTATTCCGCTTGCCTTTCGAAAAAAAAATACTAATAATAACTTGCATGCAATATCCTGTGGTACATTGTTTCGTACACTCTGTCCCTTACTAAAAACATAAGCATGTAAGACCATCTTAGGGAACAAAATAAAAAGATGTTTTCTTGTATGATTAAAGCTTTTGAGCTTGCCATCAAATATTTGATCTGGTAATATAAAGTGTTGGACTCTTAGTTTTAGTGGTTAGGATTTGATCCCTAACAATCTCAAATAAAAAAAAGCTTTTTAAATTGTTAGGGTTTCAACCCTAGTCAGTGTAAATAAAAGTTCAACACTTTACCACCATACCACATGATTGATGGCATGATTGAAGACTTTTAATTTATACCGACATCATGTTAGACTTTTGCGATGCAGGTCAAATTGTATCTCTGATAAAATTTGTTATGTTGGCTAGCTAAAACAAAATTCACTATGAATAATTACCCGGATGAGGTAAGTCTTTTTCCTTAACCACTTTATATTAAAAAAAAAAAGTCCACTTACCTCAGGACTTGGGAGTAATGAAAAAGAGAAGTGGACATAAAAAGCAACTGAAGTTTCCATCTTACCTTGAATTCATCGTTGGTCATGTTATAAATTTTCTTCTCTAATATCTCGAGGAATACTGCCTCAACTCTTGAATCAAGACCTCTTGGACTCTGTGAAAAATGCCCAAGCTCTTTCAGAACAGGAAGTAAACAAATTAATTAAGCAGTTAATATATATAATATATATTTATACTCACCTATATATATATATATATATACACACACACACACTACTCCCTCCGTTCCATTAAATTTGTCCATTTTAACCATATCACCAATATTAAGAAAGTTGGTTAGAATACAAAATTTTATACAACTTTTACCATACTTTACAATACTACCCCCAATTTTACTTTATGTGTTTCTCTTCCCACATTTAATAAGGGTAAAAAGTAGTTAAAAGTGTCTTGATTATATAAATGGGACAAATAATTTGAGACAAAAAAAGTGACAGATATAGTGGGACGAAGGGAGTACCGTCTACTATATATGTTATTATTAGGCAATAGTTGAATTATTACAAGGTCCCTCTCGCTTCACTTGTAACCATGCATGCAAGTTTAAAGCAATACCAATCATATACTCCCTCAGTTCCTAATTAGATGTCCACTATTGGTCAACTACTCACAATATTTGACCGTTATTTATTAAAAAAATATGTAAAATTTAATTTTAAAAAAATATATATTAGAAAGCTTGTAATTCAAATTTTATAAGTGTTATTTTTAAAAATTATTTTGATTTATATATATTTTTTATAAAGTATGGTCAAAATTTGATGTTATTTGACCAAAAATGGACATCTAATTGGGACGGAGGGAGTATCTCTAGCATTGATTATTAATACACAACATTAGATGCAACTTGTAAGGGATTCGATTTAATAATTGATGCAAGATGCATGGCAAGTAATCTTATTATAATATACACTTCAAAATCATAAATAAATATTCTTTAAAAAAATCATAAACAAATATTCAACAAGTAATAAAAGGAAAACAGAATATACCTTCATTGTAGATTGGATAAGGAATTGAAATCCATGGATTCCGTAAGCACTCCTAATGAGTGAAGCACATTAGTAAAACAAACCAGCTAATGTCTATCAAACCCAGAGTTTATTTATATATATAACACTCATGTATAGGTAAACTTATTTCTTGTACCTTAAATTGAATTGGTAAATGTAGCCAAGATGCTCAACTTTACGAAGCTGATGATAGGCTGGTCCGTTTGCAATTTGGTAAAAAAGCTGAAGTTTCACATTCAATATAAAATCATCTCGATGGACCTAAAATTCACATAAGAATAAGATGAAACACTAGTCATTTAAATGGAACTTTTCTTTTTGGGGGAAAGAAAATGAAAACAAAATATTAAAATCATGAAATAGAAGATTTGTCGGGACGAGGGCATGCATAAATAGAGAACATTAACAAACCAATTAACATTGAAAATTTGTAAAACTTATTAGCGGGAACTCAAAATTAGAAACAAACCGGTAAGTTTTTGACTCTCACTTAATCACAATTCAAACCAACAACTTGTATATTTATCTTTATCCTAATTTAAACCTTAAAGCTTAGCCTGATCATTGTAACTGACATCAAAGCTTTTACTATTTATTCAAGACTAAAATACAGAAACTGTAACTCTTTTTCCTCAATATTCTTTTGCACTTTATTCTCCTTTATGGTATCAGAGCACGGTGATCCAAATATCTGTTTTTTTTTCTTCCTTCTTCTTAAATCCCCTATTCTTTCACAATATCAACAAAATCGGACTCCTCTTCCAGCACTCCAACACTTCTAAACACAAATACTCAGACCATTGCTCAATCAAATGGCCTGCCACCACTCATCACCATTAATGTTATAGTACAGCTTCCAATTTTCTTCTCTTCTTACTGGGCACAATCTCACTGGTTACATAGATGGGACTAAAGTATGTCCACCGTCAAGGGGGAGGAGGTGTTGATCTATTATTTTGTTTTTTGCTTTATTTTGTTTTAATAAAGTCCCACAGATCTGATCTGTTTGGGTTTTTAGTCTCCAGATCTCTAGATCTTGGATGTTTGAGTCAGTTTAGTTTGTCGAGTTAGTTTGTTTTGATTTTACAATATTGTTTACCCCATATTGAGATGGGTCTTCTTTGTGATCATTGGATCCATAGGGAGTTTTTCAAATCACTCACCTTTCTAACGTTGGTCAAAACTTTTTGTTGGAATAGAAGCGAAAACGAGAAGGTGTCGCGCGTGCTAGAGACTCATTAAAAAGGTTCGAAACTCCAACTCATTCAGAGGATTCAGATCATGATATCAGATCCAAATCAAGATGATGGGGAAATTCATGTTCAATCTATTGTAATTTATATTATGATCATTGTAATTTCAATTTTATAAATGAAAATTACATTTTCTTTAAAAAAAAGTTTAATGGATCTCACGGTAGCTTTGTGCAGAGAAAGAAAAACTATGCAAGGCCAATGTGTCAGTTCTGTGATAAGGTGGGTTATACTGCCAAAACTTGCAATCAGATTCGGAAAAAGAATTCATACAATCAACCATCTGCACATGTTGCAACTAGGACTTCAAAGCCTCCGAATGGATGGTTGCTTGATAGTGGTGCCTAGCACCATGTAACTTCAAATGCTGCAAGTCTTGACAAGCTGGAACATTACACTGGAATAAATGCTTTGGTCATAGGCGATGGCTCTAGACTACCCATATCTCACACTGATACTTCTTCTATTCAAACCCCAAATAAAACTTTTTAATTGGATGATGTTTTACTTGTTTCAAAGGCATATAGAAATTTATGTTCTGTTTCAAAATTTTGTCGTGCTAACCATGTCTCTGTTGAATTCTTTCCTTTTGATTATCTTGTGAAGGATTTGTCTTCGAGGAAGGTTCTAGCACAAGGCCAGAGTAGAGGTGGGATTTATGAGTTGAATGCAGTAGATTCAGTCATCAATAAAGGTGTATTAGCTATGGTAGGAACAAAGGCGTCCAGTGAGGTGTGGCATCTATGCCTTGGGCATCCAAATTCTATGATTTTGCAGCTTGTAGTGAATAGTTCTAATTTACCTTGCTCTGGAAAGAATTTAGATCAATTATGTAATTCTTGCACCTGCAATAAAATGCATAAATTGCCATTTGCTGTTTCAACTATAAAATCTTCTAGACCTTTATAAGTGGTTAACACCGATGTTTGGGGACCTAGCAGAATCACTTCTATTAATGGCTACAAGTATTATGTGACCTTTGTAGACCACTATACAAAATATATGTGGTTTTATCCATTGAAAAGGAAATCAGATGTGCATTCAACATTCATCACATTTAAATTAAATGTTGAGAAGTACTTCAATGTGCATATTTTAACACTCTATTCATATTGTGGAGGAGAATTTGAGAAGCTACAAGATGTCATGGACAAATCTGGCATACAATACCTAATGTCTCCACCGTGTACTCCAAAGTTTAATGCAACAGTTGAGAGAAGACACCGAAAAATAGTTGACACAAGTTTGACTTTGCTTCATCAAGCTTCAATGCCACTTGTTTATTGGCCATTTGCTTTTCTGACTGCTGTCTACTTAATATATAGGTTGCCTACAAAAGTTCCTTTGAATCTATATTCCATGAAGCTCCAAAATATACTAAACTCAAGACATTTGGATGTCTTTTCTATCCGTGGCTGAGGCCATATAATTCTCATAAATTGGAGCCTAGGTCCAAACCTTGCGTTTTCATGGGATACTCAAGAAGCCAAAGTGCATATCTCTGTCTTGGCATTGATTCACAACGCATTTACACATCAAGGCATGTTCTTTTCAATGAAGTAAAATTTCCATTTAGCAAAGTTTACTCAGTTCCTCAAGAATTCTCTCATGAACTATCACCACTTGTCTCGGTTTCTGATGTGCCTGTTACTACAATAGTCTCTACTTCATCAGAGTGTGCACCAAGTTCAACTACGGAAATAAATCCCATCTCATCAATCTCGGCAGTGCAACCCTCTGGCAGTGACACAATGGTAAGTCCTCTAAATACTTCTCCTATCACTCCAGAAACTATAAATTCCTTACCTATCACTAACCTTGCTCCACAGAGAACTCACCATATGGTGACTAGATCACAGAACAACATTTTTAAACCCAAAAAGTTGTTTGCTGCTACCAAGCATCCCATGCCTAGTCCAATTGAGCCAACAAGGGCTTCATCTGCAATTCAGAGTTCAGAATGGAAATCAGCCATGCTTGAGGAACTCAAAGTACTTTAAAATAATGATACTTGGGCATTAGTTCCACCTCCTCATGGCAGGACGATTGTAAGATGTAAATGGGTTTTTCAAATTAAGAGGAATGCGGATGGGTCAATATCAAGGTATAAGGCACGTCTCATGGCCAAACGCTTCACACAAAGGCCAGGACATGACTTCAATGAGACTTTTAGCCCATTCATAAAGCCAGTCACAGTGAGGGTTATACTTTGCCTTACAGTCTCTCAAAATTGGCCATTGCACCAGTTTGACTTGAATAATGTTTTCTTACCAGGAAAGCTTGATGAAGAGGTATATATGACACAGGAGCAAACAAAGAACTAGAGAGATAAACTAGAGAAAGAGAGGGGAAGGGAAGGGGGGCGGCTAGGGTTTTAGTTTCATTTCTACCTCTTAACTTGTTTAAAATAAAAACTTATCCATTGAACTTATTAGAATGAAATTTATTGGATCCTTACCTAAACTTATCAGGAGTGTAGTGTTTGACAGCAGCATTTGCAGTATGCATCGTTACACTGGTCGAATCTTGGCGTTGCAAGAAGGCCTCATATTCAACCATTTTGTGAAGCAATTCTTCAAAACTGATCGAGCTTTCTCTAGCCCGTATACCAGTAGAAATTTCTCGAAATTCGGCACCAATGCCATTGAGAACATGAATCACCAGTTCGTCCTCATGAATTGGAGAATCAATCAAGGCGAGCTCATCAACTGTATGCCTAATAATTTGAAAATATTCTTGAACTGATCGTGAGCCTCGAGGGTGAAGCAATTTTTCTCGAAGCTACATCATTCTCAAGCGAGATTTGTTGGCGTACATGGCTTGAATCTTCAACCATGCTGCCTGAGAGGAAGAGTAGGAAGCATTGTTTGTAGATTGCAGAAGGCAATTTATGGATTGAAGCATGCTTCTTCGTGCTTGGTATTCGGCACTAAGTTCTTATCTTCTTCAGTATGGCTTTGTCAACTCTAAAGCCGACCACTCTTTATTCATCTTTAGCAAATAAGGAATTACAGCATTTATGCTCATATATGTCGACAATATTATTCTAACAGGTAATAATACGACATTTATTCAGCAATTTGTGAAAGACTTGGCATCTCGGTTTTCGTTGAAAGACATTGGGAGTCTGAATTTCTTTCTTGGAGTTGAGGTTGTGAAAATCAGCAAAGGCTTATTCTTATCTCAACAGAAATATATTGCTGAGATTCTTGAAAAGACTTATATGGCTGTTGCAAAATTAGCAAACACACCGCTTTCAACAACTACTCCTTTTAAGTTGAATGATGGAACGGCAATAGTTGATGAGCAAACCTACAGGAAAATCATAGGGTCTTTGCAATATCTCTGTCTCACAAGACCGGATATTGCATATGCAGTAAACAAGTTGTCCCAGTTCATGCAAAGGCATACGCAAACTCATTTTACTGCATTGAAAAGAATCTTACGATATCTGAAAGGCACCTTGTATCATGGCTTACAAATCACAAAGGAAGACAACTTCAAATTGACAGTCTATACAGACTCGGATTGGGCAGGTGATCCTGATGATAGAAGGTCAACTTCGGCCTTTGTGATTAAGTTGGGAAATACTCCAATTTCTTGGAGTTCGAAGAAGTGAACTTCAATTGCTCGTTCATCAACAGAGGCTGAGTATCGAGCAATTGTGGCTGCCGTGGCTGAGGTATCATGGATACAGTCCCTTTTGTTTGAGCTACCATGCAGATTTAAGCAAAGTACTCCAACAATTTTGTGTGATAATCTTAGTGCTATGTATACTTGTGCGAATCCAATATTTCACTCAAGAATGAAACATCTAGCACTAGATTATTTGTTTGTCAAAGAGAAAATTAGCAAAGGACAGCTGCAAGTGGTTCACATTGCTTCTACTTCACAAATTGCAGATGCTCTTACCAAGGCCTTGTCACAGCAGAGACTACAGTTATTTTCATCCAAGATTGGAGTAACTGAAGGCTACTCCATCTTGAGAGGGAATATTAGCGGGAACTCAAAATTAGAAACAAACCGATAAGTGTTTGACTCTCACTTAATCACAATTCAAACCAACAACTTGTATATTTATCTTTATCCTAGTTTAAAACTTAAACCTTAGCCTGATCATTGTAACTGACAGCAAAGCTTGTACTATTTATTCAAGACTGAAATACAGAAACTGTAACTCTTTTCCTTCAATATTCTTCTGCACTTTATTCTCCTTTAAAGCTTATATATATTGTTATATTTTTTTATTACATAATTTTTTTGAGGAAAAAAAAAGGGTTTAGGTCAAGGGAGATAATTGCTTTAATCTAAGATTTTGAAACTAGAATCAATATATACAAGGCATCAAAGAGAGTGAAACAAACTTTGTGCCAAAAAAAAAAAGACTGAAAACCTTATAAGAAAAAGTATATCTTATAAGATATATTAATTTATTGATGTTTTCCTTGATTTTTATACCACTATATTATAAGAAACAATAATAGGAGGATTTGAAATTACCAAAAAACCAAACCAACCTTAACTTCTCATGATTTGAAGAACAAATGAGGAGGGGTATTTTCGTACTTTCATGCTCGGGTTTTTCGTTATTTGGATAGATGATTGAGGGTATTTTGGAAACTTTGTGAAAAAGTTACTATTTGTGGGTCCCATTCTCCATAAACTAATATATTTTTGTTGGATTATTTATCTAATGACCCTCATACTTTTATGCTTTATGCTATTTAGTCCTTTACAATTATAGGTTGGACGATTTAACGCGTTCGTATTTATTTTTGTATTTTTTTTCCTATTTGTCCGATTAAGGTGATTCAAGTGTCTATCAAAAGGTAATTTCATGATCTACAATTTTCATGAAGAACTCAAAAGCCAATTTAATGTTTTGATTCTAAAAAATGCTTCCGAAATTTTGTGGTTTTGATTGCCCGTCAATTTAATATCATATAATTTTTTGTCCACATATCCGATTGAAGTTATTGAAGTGTCGGTTAAAAGGTTATTGCATGACTTACGACTTTCTTGAAGGACCCGTAAGCTAAATTTGATCTACGAGTTTCATGAAGGGCTCAAAAGGGAGTTTTTATGCTTCAAGATCTCCATTAACAAGCATTTTCTTATTTGGATTATTTATCAAATAACTCTCATATTTTTCTACTTTATACTACTTAGTTCTTTACAAATTCTATCTTCATCTAACGTTTAAGATTTATATTTTTATTCTTTGTTCTATTTGTCCAATTAAGTTGATTCATGTGTCTATTAAAAGGTAATTTCATGATCTACAACTTTCATGAAGGACTCAAAAGCAAATTTTTATGTTTTAATTCAAAAAAATGCTTCCTAAATTTGGTCGTTTCTATTGTTGGTCTATTAAATACCATATAATTTTCGATCCACATATCCGATTAAAGTTATTCAAGTGTCGGTTAAAAGTAGACCTGTTCAAGGGCCGGGCTACCCGCCCAAGCCCGTAAGCCCGCCCGATATTTGGGAGGGCTTGGACAAAAATTTGAAGCCCGTTGGACGGGCTTGGACAAAATTTTAAGGCCCGCTTACAAAATGGGCCGGGCTTGGTCTTAACCATAAAAGCCCGGCCCGAGCCTAGCCCGGCCCGTATACTTAAATAATTAGAATATTTTAATTGTTTTTAATTAGATTGACTAATTAAAATATTCATTGGATGTGTAAATTAATTATTTTGATAAAAATATATATGTTAATTAAGCTTTATTATCTTAGATATAATATATATTATTAAATAAATAATAAATATATTTTAAATAATAAATAATAAGTTCAAAATAAATAAATAATATATATTTAATTACTAAACGGGTGGGCTTGGACGGGTCTTGGACAAAGTTTTTTTTAATTGGGCGGGCTTGGGCATAAGTTTAGGCCCGTTTAATCGGGTCGGGCCGGGCTTGGACAAGCCATATAAGTATAAATCAAAGCTTGGGCCCGGCCCGAACCCGGCCCGGCCCGACCCATGAACACCTCTAGTTAAAAGGTTACTGTATGATCTACGACTTTTATGAAGAACCCGAAAGTTAATTTGAGCTACGAGTTTAATGAAGGGTTCAAAAGGGAATTTTTATGTTTCAAGATATCCATTAAGAAATAATTTCTTATTTGAATTAGTTATCAAATAACCCTCATACTTTTCTATTTTATATATTTTATGCTACTCAGTTCTTTACAAATTCTATCTTACTCGATTTAACGCTTCATTTTTTATTTTCTCTGTTCTATTTGTACAATTAAGATAATTCAAGTGTCTATTAAAAAGTAATTTTATGATCTACAACTCTTTCATGAAAGACTCAAAAGCTAATTTTCATGTTTAAATTCTAAAAAATACTTTAGAAATTTTGTGATTTCGATTGATAATCTATTTAATTTCATATTTCTTTTATCTAGATGTTCGATTAACAAAGATTCACAAAGATCCCTTCATAAAATTTTTGACCCACAGCGAAGCGCGGGCCAAAAAAACTAGTAGTATATAGCATGCATATATCATATATGTCATAAATCTTAAGCTTAAGCTTAGACGACATTTGTAATTTGTAATTCATTATGATAACTAGATATATTTGCTAATTGGTGTTGTGTTTTAATTTTCCGTTTTCTTTTTTTCTGCCCTACGCAAGATGTAAGACTTCATGTACTTTCAAAGTATTTAATATTTTTAGTTGTGATACGAATGATAAATATAATGCATTTATATATATACATATATATATATATATATAACAAAATTTTTATTTGGATCACCAAATTATATATAGACATACCTGAACATAATGGAGTAGAGCGGAATTATGATTACTTGGATTTAGCCCTTGCTCAGAGTATAAGTAAGTCACACCTCTTCCAAGTTTAACAACAACTCTATTTGGGAGATCATGTAATGAGCTGGAAAATGGCTGTGAGCACTTAAGGTTTGATCCCTTGAAGAAAATGTCTTCAACATGTTGAAACATTGAAGTCGCTTCATCACTTTCCATGTTTCCTAATCAAGAAACAAAACTATTATGTAAAATTTTAAAGCTTTATATTATATATATCCAACTTGCAAAATAATTATACAGGATTTTCAATACTTAAAAATATAGTTTTGAAATTATTTATATATTGCATCAAACCAATATTAAGGCACTTAGGCACTTTTTAATTAACTTGAAATTGAAATTTTCTTACGAGGACAATCATAAAATTTCTTAGAAAAATTGTATACAATCTTATATTCAACATAAAATTTCTTAAATGAGTCGTAAACAACCTTACTGCATCCACCAATAAAGGTTTTCTTTTTTTTTAGACAACCAATAAAGGTTTTCTTTAAGGTTTTATAAACAATTATATCCTTTTTTTTTCAAAAATAACTTTACATCCACCATAAATTTTTCTTTGATATGTCGTAAATAACCTCACATCCACCGTAATTTTTAATAGAAACTAGTTCCACAGCCCACGCTTCATGTGCGGATGGTCTATTTGATAAGTTTTGCTAAGAAAACTATTTTAAGAAATCGAATCTAAATGTTATCCTAAGAAAATTTGCTTAAGAAAGTAATTATATTTTGTTTTTTTGAAAAGCAATTATATACGAAAGTTTTTTTTAATGACAGGTAATGTGTATATTAGACATCATCATTCCTTTCTTTTTCACCTTTTTCCCTTTGGTCTTGTGAGTTTTGTTCTGAAAACTATTGTCTATTTATAGTTATTTTGGTGCTTGTATTTTTCTTTAAATCCAATAGTTCATTGCATTTTGTATTATTTGGTATGTGTGCTTATTTAATAGGTTCAATAGTTCATTGCATTTTGTATTATTTGATATGTGTGTTTATTTAATAGGTTCAATAGTTCATTGCATTTTATATTATTTGGTATGTGTGTTTATTTAATAGGTTCAATAGTTCATTGCATTTTGTATTATTTGGTATGTGTGCTTATTTAATAGGTTCAATTGAATAAACAACACAATTAATAATAATATATAATAAAATTATTATTTTATAATTAAATAATAAAACTAACTATTTAATGAATACAAAGATGATAAACAAACTTTGATAAGACTAACAATTAACACATGTAAAAAAAAAGCAAAAACAGCCATGTGACGTTCAATAAGGGCATTGCTCATAAAATTAATAGTAGGTATAATGTCATAAATAAATAACATTAATTATATTCACTGTAAATTTTCATAAAAGTCATAAAAACATCCTACATCTACCATAAATTATGATGAGACATATATACACGTGATAGATACAATTAATTTCAGTTTCCTTATAAGTTAAGCATTCCAAGAAAATTTACAAATGCGTTTTATGGATGTTGTGACGGCACACTGGTTCATTAGATTACGAAATCTATATGAGAGTTAATGAGGGATTAAAAATGCTAGAAGCATTCACTTTCCGCACCTTATTCTCAACAAAGTTGCAAAAATCTTTATACGAATTCAAGCAATCTGACCGCATTTGGTATCAATGATTAAACGAGCACTTAATTAAGGAAGCAATGATCCCATCTGCCCTTGTTTCTTCATTGGCGTGGGATACAATTCGTCATATTTGTATTCGCCATGTATTCGCCGTGGGCCCATGACGAATGTAGATAACACATTGTGGCGGCAGGGAAGGAGAACCATCCGTTTTGTTCGCTTTTGTGTTTTGGTTAATTTTGTATCGATCAGGGGTATTTAAGGAATAAAAAGTTTAACTTTACCTCAACCCAATGCACTTGGATTCATTCATTTTCAATTCATTAATTTATTTTTACTTTAATAGCATATTAGAATTACATGATACTATCTTATTCAAATTTAACCAATTTACTTACCTTAAACACACACACAAAAAAAAATAACAAAATCCAATTTACTCATTTGATATTACATATATTTTAATAAGGTTAGTAAATGCTAAAAACCCAATTTAGACTAAGCGTTTTGTAAAATGCTCAATTTGATTCTAAATCTTATAATTTGACAAATGAAGTCTAAACTTTTACACGATTTAATAAGTTTAGATTAATTTGGATGAAAGTAGATTCATTAAGAAATCGTTTATAATGTTATCTAGTCAAATCCCAAATTTTGATAGTCAAATCACAATTAATTTTACCCCAATCGAAGAACCCACCTAAATTTTGCCCCGAAAAACATTTCATTGTACAATAATATACGTGGGGTTTAGTAAAAAATGATTTAGTAATAATATTGGAATTTACCAATTTATAAATAAATGATCAATGATAAATTTTTATTATATAATAATATACTTGGGGGTTTGACTCAGTTACGTGTAAAATTAGTTTTTTCCCTATTATTTGATGTTAAGTAATTTAAGATTCACCTATTTTACCCATGTGATTTTCCAATCATATAGTTATATTTTGAAAAATGTTGTCAATCTTAATTAAAAAAAAAAAAAAACTTTCATCTCACCTCGAAACTCTTATTAGAGTTTCCTATATAATAAGGCATGCATTAAGCAATTATTTAAACCTCTATTATCATCAATAAATAACTAAATATCAATTAATGTTTAAAGCATTCCCTATGCATGGTATATAAGTTTAATTGATATGTACAAGTCTCTAATAATGAATGGTATAACATCAACATATAATTAGAGATAGAATTAGAAAATTTCGACCTTATTTTTGTTTAAAGGACACTGAAAAACCTTAGGAACCGGTTTCATAGTGTCAAAAACCGGGATGATATCAATCGAACCGGTCAGATGAAGCTTCTGGTATGAAATAGAGGCGACGCGTGTGAAACTTTGACTGGGAGGTGAGTGCGCGTCCGATCTCCGATTGAATTGATTCTAGTTGCGTTGAAAATATATCATTGAGAGAAATCCGGTGGTAAGGAAGGTGAGAAAAATTAACAATCGAAAATTTTTAGATTTCGAGTCAATTCTAAAACTTTGACCGGAAGGTGTGATCTTATACGGTGTCGAAATAGGCTAAATTTTTTATATGTTACTCTCTATGGGATACCGGATCTACTGGATTGGAATGTGAGAAACAATGATAAAATAAAAAGGGACGAATTTTTCAGAGCTTTTTTGTGCTAATAACATGTTATGAAATAACTGAAGAACAATGAGAACAAGGTATGAACATCTTAATTGATATTCATTACGGTTTTTTTGCTCATGTGTGTTGATAGTCAATATATTACCAAAATATATGACTAACTAAGGTTAATTGTAGGGTTGATGGTGATTATATATGGTGTGAGGAGCACATTTTATACATTTGTAACCTTGATTAATAGATATATCTTAATGAAAAGTTTGATACTCTTATTCTTTAAAAAATGGGAGAGAAAGCGGAGAAATTATATTAATTTCTAAAAATCTTACAAATTATTTTGAAACTCTAACAAATTATATTAACAAACAATTTATATCTTAAAAAATCACAGGTTTGACTCAGCTACGTGTAAAATTAATTTTTTCCCTCTTAATTAATGTTAAGTAATTCAAAATTCACCTATTTTATCCATATTTTCCAATCATAGAGTTATATTTTGAAGAATGTTGTCAATCTTAATTTTTTTTTAAAAAAAAACTTTCAATCTCACCTCGAAACTCTTATCGGAGTTTATATAATAAGGAATGGTATAACATAAACATATAATTAGAGATAGAATTAGAAAATTTCGACCTTATTTTTTAATAGAAGGCATTAAAAAACCTTAGGAACCGGTTTCTTAGTGCCGAAAACCGGGATGAAATGAATTGAACCGGTCAGATGAAGTTTCTGGTATGAATCAGGTCACTGGTCGAACCGGTTGGATTGACTTATGCAGAAAACAGAGGCGGTGCATGTGAAACTTTGATCGGGAGGTGAGTGCGCGTCCGACCTCCGATTGAATTGATTCTAGCGTCGTTGAACAGATATCATTGAGAGAAATCCGGTGGTAAGGAAGGTGAAAAAAATTAATGATTGAAAATTTTCAGATCTCGGGTCAATTCTAAAACTTTGATCAGAAGGTGTTATCTTATACGGTGTCGAAATAGGCTAAATTTTTGATATGTTACTCTCTATGGGATTCTGGATCTACTGGAGTGGAATGTGAGAAACAATGATAAAGAAAAAGGGACGAATTTTTTCAGAGTTTTTTCGTGCTGATAACATGTTATGAAATAACTAAAAAAAGAACAAGGCAAGAAGATATGGAGAGAAAGAGAGAATTCTTATTTAATCCTGTTAAACCTTACCTCAATATAAGCACCCTCCTAAATTTTGCCTCAAAAAGCATTTCATTGTACATGCGTGGTCAAACCTTAAAGTTTGATAGTCAAACCACAAAAAAACATCATTAAGCATGTATGGTAAAATCCCAAAAGATGATGGTCAAACCCCAAAGTTTGATAGTCAAACCACAAAAAACATCATTAAACATGTATGGTCAAACCCCAAAGTTTGATAGTCAAACCACAAAAATATATAATCTCCATCAACACTACAATTAACTTTATTTAGTCATATGTGTTAACATATTGCCTTCTCAACACACATGAACAAAATATTAATTAAGATGTTAAAATCTAATGATTTTCAGACTATTAATTTAAAATATAAATTTAAATATACACATATCATGTTTATATTTTAAAGTATACCTCCTTTCATCCTATGTATTTAACTTAACGAAAACACATTTTTTTTTCGTTTTATATATGTAACTCCTTTTTTTTTGGCAAATAAACGAAGGATTATATTGAAATCTCAAAAGAATCGAGTACAATGAGTTCCAAGTCAGATAGACAAACAGAACTATTGAAAATAGTTCAAAGATGCCTAAGTGACTAAAACAGAAAAAGAAGAAAATTAGGGTGGAGCATCCACAACATCATTTCACCAAACTCCCACAAAAGAAGATGGATGATGAAGACGTTCGTCAACAAAAGTCATCTCCTTCCTAGCTTTTCTGGCGAACCAGTCTGCTGCCATGTTTGCAGCCCTCTTAATAACCCGAATCTCAACATGAGGAAGTATTTTCACTCAAATAACAAGTACATTATGTTTAAAACTTTAGCTATTAATTTCAAGTTTCACTTATCTCTCTGTCTCATTTTCATGATCCACTTGTAGTCAACCATCTCAATCTTTGACTAATAATTATAAAATATATAGAGAATTAAAAGTTTTAAAATAATTATTTTAAGCACCCGAGTTGTTAGCTCAACTGGTGACTACACTGTACCTGGACCATGAGGTCTTGTATTGTAGTCTCACGGAATATGGGTTTAATAGTTAATTTGTTTGTAAGTAGTTTATTTAAGATAATTTATCTAAGTTTTTTTTTTGGTGTATTATATATATGTTATTTGTCTTAGTTTGTATTAAGTGAAGAAATGTTTTTGAAATATATTCACATCAAATATTTTTTTTACTTCAATGTATTACACATCATAACAACATATACATTTTTGGGGAAAAAAAAAACAAAGTATACATACACCATTAAAGTGGGCCCCGTCATGTGTTTTCATTTGAAATTGGTTTACTTTTTCCTTTTTTAATTGGTTACTTTTTTACCCTTCACAACCGGTCAACCGGTTTTTACAATTTGACCATTTCACTTGTATGCAAGATGAGCGGTTCATATTAATTCAGCTTTATCTCAACGGTCAAAATTAATTGTGGCGAACCCGCGGCGTTATTGCAAAATGGCGAATAGTATCCTTCACCTTCTTCATTAAGAAATCTGAAATTGGATTCGCAATTATATAGTTTATGTCTAAAAGTTATGTAAAACAAATTTGCTCCTCCAAAAATTTTACAGATTAATTATTTACTAAGTTTTTGCGACCATCAACATTTGAGAAACTTGTGTATGACAAGCCAGCAAGATAAACAATTCTCAAAAGTGGAGATAGGTTTTTTTTTAGGAAAGTGGAGATAGTTAGATGCCCTAGAAATGGTAGTTTGTTCATTTCAGGGGGAGTGATTATGGATATAAGTGCACTGCACTCCTTTTACCTTATGTTAGGTTTTTAGTTTTACCGACATAAAGTTTTTAATGAGGTAGTAATGGCACATGAAATTATTATTTTCCCAAAGACAAATTAGATGGATTATGTTGTACTTTTTTTCCCTTTTGTCTGGATTACTAAATACCGTCCCCTTTTACTAGGCACCCCCCCTTGGACTATTTTACCCTTTGCTTTATTTTGCCTTCAAATTTTAAACTTTTCAATTCTCTTAAATTCTCTCAACCTTCAAACTTTCAAACCTCAATCATTCAAGTAAAATAACATCAAAACTCATGGACAAAAGTTTTTAACAAAATAGCAAAAAAAAGGGGCCAAAATAATCATATAAAATAATAACAAAAAAAATTCAAAATTTCAATTAGATTTTCAATTACATTTTTTTAAATGAAAAAAAATTGAGGCCAAAATAATCATATAAAATAATAATAACTAATTTTTAAAAATAATAACTAATTATTAATTTTAAAAAAAAAGTAAAAAAAATGCAGGTCGTGACCAGGTGATGGCCTGGTCACGCGCTGCTTGCAACTGAGCCGCGGCTTGGACGCGAGTCTCGCGCGACCGAGCTGCAGCTTGTTCGCGAGCCGTTGTCGCTCGCGACCAAGGCATGGCCCGGTCGCCTGAGTTCGGTCCCATTTTTTTTTTTTGCCTTTTTTTTCTGAAAAATTTTTACTCACCCTAGATGTTGCTTCTCTATGAATTTTGATTTTGTTTTAATTGAATAATTATGGTTTGAAAGTTTGAAGGTTGAGAGAATTTGAGAAAATTGAAAATTTTGAAGTTTGAAGGAAAATTAAACAAAGGGCAAAATAATCCAAAGGGGAGGGCGGTATTTAGTAATACCCTTAAACAATAAAAAATTACTTTTATATATATATAATTATTAAATATATATTTCAAAATATATTTAATATACCTCTCATCTCAAAGATCATAATAAGATCTTTATAATGATTTTTTTAATAATTTAAATTTTTATATTTTAAGCTAAAAATAAGAAAAACAAAATTTTCTATAAAAAAAATCCATAAACTCATTTCTCTCTCATTTTTATATATATTCCGTTTGCTATAATTTTAAAACTAAAGTGGGCCCGGTCATGTGTTTTCATTTGAAATTGGTTTACTTTTTCCTTTTTTACTTTTTGCTTTTTTAGTTGGTTACTTTTTTACCCTTCACAACCGGTCAACCGGTTTTTACAATTTGACTATTTCACTTGTATGCAAGATGAGCGGTTCATATTAATTCAGTTTTATCTCAACGGTCGAAATTAATTGCGGCGAACCCGCGGCGTTATTGCAAAATGGCGAATAATATCTTTCACCTTCTTCATTAAGAAATCTGAAACTGGATTCGTAATTATATAGTATATGTCAAAAAGTTATGTAAAACAAATTTGCTCCTCCAAAAATTTTACAGATTAATTATTTACTAAGTTTTTGCCAGCATTAACATTTGAGAAATTTGTGCATGACAAGCAGTAAGATAAAAAATTCTCAAAAGTGGAGATAGGTTTTTTTTTTTTTTTTTTTTTTTGCCAGGAAAGTGGAGATAGTTAAATGCCCTAGAAATGGTAGTTTGTTCATTTCAGGGGAGTGATTATGGATACAAGTGCACTGCACTCCTTTTACCTTATGTTAGGTTTTTAGTTTTACCAACTTAAGGTTTTTGATGAGGTAGTAATGGCACATGAAATTATTATTGTCCCAAAGACAAATTAGATGGATTATGTTGTACTTTTTCCCTTTTGTTTGGCTTTGTCCCATTAGGCTTTTTCGACTCAAGATTTTTAATGAAACAGCAGTCATATATATGTCCAATTATATCGTAATGGTATTTAGTCAAAAAGGGTAGTGCTATGAAATGGTGGAATTACCACGCCTACATTATCTACTAGATATTATCATGTACAATATTTGAATAGATTTTGAAGAGATGAAGGGAGAAAATATTCCAGAGAATATTACAATGGAAAATTTTATCAGAAGATTTCAACCAAGATTATATTAAGATTTAAATATATATATATATATTATATTTAAATATTATTTTATTTGACTTTCTCTCCTTAAATGATCTTGTCTTTTGTAACTTTCAGCTATAAATATTTTGTTTTAATTCAGTTATAAACACATCTCATTTCTATATTCTATCTTCTCCCTAAGAACTCTCTCTATTGTTCATGGAGACGATGACGACGACAACGATAATAATTTAAAGATAAAGATAAAATAAAGCTAAATATAAAAGGATGGAAGGAACCTGCTATGAAACACTCGAGAAAGGCCCTTGAGAACATTATAGGAATAAATTTGGCGAGATGTTCTACTTTCAAACGAGGCAGAACTTCAAATCTCTCTTTCCAAGGCCATTTTAAATCCTTGAATAAAATCAACAAGAAATACTCCTCAGCTAACTCTGAGGGATCACTAAATTGGAAGTTCCAAATGTCTTTCGTTATCATTTCCTAATAAGCGAACAAAACAATAAAGGTTTTATATTAATTTGACAGAATTAAAGAAAGAAATATATATTACATATTATTTGGAACACCTAATGAAATTATTAAAGATCCCTTTTGAGGATTGATGAGAAGGCTCATTTTGAACTTTTTTTGTCATTTTCTATCTTTTCTCACTTGATTAATTACCAAAAAGTATTATTCATCTTAACGTTATTGCTTGAGTGAATTTACTAATTGATCCTATGTTTGAGTTAATGAGGGGCTAGATTATTAAACATTTTAGTCTTTTTCCACCGACCAAATTACTTTAAGGCCCTAAACTTTGGTTAATGTTTTGATGAATAACTCTACTTTTTAGTCTTTTTCCAAAGGTGAATGTGAACATAATTATTTGTGGTTTTAAAAGCAAATTTATCCCATAAATGCAATATTGAAAATTTTTTATAGAAAATGCATTATTATATATTTGATGTTCAAATAGAATGATAATAGCCTTATTTTTCAAAAAAAAAAAGAATGATTATAGTCTTATAAATTCATGAAACGATGGTTTTTTCTTATATTGCAATTTATACTTCTATCATTATTCGATAAATTAAGCGGTAACAAATTTAAAAAGGGGGAAACAGTATGACACCAACTACAAAATTTTTTATTTTCTACAACAGTATGTTTTAAGGCACTACTATTTTCTTTGCCAGATTAGTTCTTCAATTATAAGATCTGCTCCAGATATCGAATTTGCTAACGACCTACTCGCATATATCATAACAACCGGGGAAAAAAAAATCTATAAATAAAATATTTGCTAGCCACAAATCAAGAATGCTCGACGCGTTCGCGCGAGCCAATCAACTTGTTCTATATTAATTGCTGATCACAAGTTTAATGTTAGAGCCCGTTTGGAAATTTCAATAGAAAGTAAAAAGGTAGAAAGTCTTTCTATAGAAACTTAAGGACTATAAAGTTTTTTTTCTTAAGAAAGTATTTTAACATGTTTGTTTAACCTCTAAAGTTTAAATTAAATTCCTAAGAAAGTGTTTTAAAATGTTTGGTTGGTTTGTTATTTTCCAATGAAAATAAAGTTAAATTTATTAAAATACCCTTTGACAAATATTCAAAATTTTAAAACAACACCCTTTTAAGTAATTTTATCCCAAAAACACTTTCATTAGAAAAGTGAGAAAGTGCTTTAACACCTCCCTTTGGAGAGAAAGTAATTGGCCAGTTAAACTTTCTTACCCTAAACTTTCTCTAAAAAAAGTAACCAAACATGCTAAAATTGTTTCCTACCCTATACTTTCTATAGAAAGTGATTAAATTATATCAAAACAAACGGACTCTTAGGGTGTTTGGAAGTTTCCTAGAAAAAAAAAAGGTTCCAAGTCTTTCAAATGAAGTGTTTCCTATTAAAATTTTCTCTTAAGAAAGGAGTCTGTTTGAAGTTTCACTAGAAAATTAAAATGTTGAAAGTCTTTCAATAGAAAGTCTAGCACTAGAAAGTTTTTTCTTGGGAAAGTATTTTAGAATGTTTGTTTAACCCTCTAAAGTTTAAATTAAATTCCAAAGAAAGTGTTTTAAAATGTTTGGTTGGATTGTTATTCTCCTATGAAAATAAAGTAAAAAGAAAAAAAAATAAGGTCCCTTAAGTAATTTTGTCTCAAAACCATTTCATAAGAAAGGTGAGAATATACTTTAACACCTCCCTGGTGTGAAAGTATTTTCTCACTTTGGAAAGAAAGTATTTGGGTCAGTTATATTTTCTTACCCTAAACTTTCTCTAGAAAAAACTAACAAAACATGCTAAAGTATTTATACAAAACAAACGGACTCATACTTTAGAATGTTTTTCTTTAACCTTGTAAAGTTTAAATTATATTCCTAAGAGAGTATTTTCAAATGTTTAGTTGGCTTGTTACTGTTGTTCTATTCAAGTAAGTGAAATTTATTAAAATACACTTTATGATATATTGAAAATTTTAAAACTAGGGCCACTGAAATAATTTCATCTCAAAATCACTTTCAGTTAAGGGTGTGAAAATATTTTCTCACTTTTAAGAGAAAGTAATCGATGATTGACCCATAACTTTTGGCTTATCAAATCGCGACAACTTGCCTCCTAAATTTCCAAATTCAAGATAATTATAGTCTCTTAAATCTGCCCACAAGAGCAACATTGGGCACCCCATTCATCATGAATGGGTAGCAAAAAAAAATATTTTCTTAAATTTTCCAAATTTAAGATATTTATTACCTTAATGGAGAGGACAAATTGTCTTGAATTTGGGAAGCTCAGGGGACAAATTGTGCGATTTTAGTTTAGGAAGCATAGTTTAAAAGGTAAAATCCTAATAAGCCGTTAACTTTATAGAAAAAAAAAAGTTACCCAAATATTATAAAATACTCTCCGAATTCCTACTCTACACTTTTACTATAAAGTGATTAAATCCCATAAAAACAAACGAATATTTTCACAATTGGAACCAAATATTAATAAGGTTGCTCTCAATTGAAACCACAAACAATAGATAGTGAAAGTTTTCAAATCTAGAGAGGTGATGGAAATCTGACCTATATATATATATATATATTTGTTGAACGGAGTATATATAAGTGAATTTTATTACGATCAAAATAATTTTTATTTTAAATAAACTACCTATCAAACAAATTAATTAACTAACTAAAACCCAGATCAAAATAATTTTTATTTTAAATAAACTACTTATCAAACAAATTAATTAACTAACTAAAACCCAGATATTCTGTGAGACTTGAACCAAGAAGTACTACAAGGTCCAGACTACCTAACAACAAGGTATTAGACATGACTAACTAAATTAATTACCTTGATTATAGAAAACCTTTCAGGTTTCACTTCAAAATTTGCAATCTTGTAAATGACTGTTTCTAGCAGAATATTCAACTTGTGATTATAACCGGACATTGTCACCTACAAAAGGAATTATTGATCAACCACTAATAAATTGGGAATACATCTTATTAACTGGAAAACACAAAAATAAAATTAATCAAAGATTTAGTAATCGATTAACCAAGCCTAATTACCAATGATGCTTCCTGGCTATACTCAAGTGATAAAAATAAAATTGATTAAATCACATGTAAAAAGAAGAAAAGCAATAACCTCAAAACCTCTGTATGTGCTCCCTATATGACAATGAAGGCCTGCGACTTCAGCATAGTAAACTGAAGCATTGAAAAATAAAACAAGTCTTTATTAGTCCAAAAAAAAGGCAAATATAACTTCAATGAAAAATTTTGCTCGCTTGATCACATAGGTATTGAGTACTGATTAAGCAAGAAAGAAAGACTAATAATCAATTTACCATATTCATTCAAATAATCCTTCAACAAGCGCACAAATATGTGTTTAAGAAGTTGAGATTGAGAAGAGTTTCTAGTATCGGGGAAGTCGAATTCTAGTTGAACAAATGCCTTAGGTGTGGAGAACATGGTATCAGGCTTGTACCATAGTTTGGAATACGATGACTTCCTTAATAAGACTGGAAACTTAACCTGCTCGATTCAATCAAAAGGTTAATTTTTTTAATCAACAGGTTAATTTCTTGCTATATATATCTAGTAACTCTGGGAATTTACCTCTTATCTCTTATCGAGATGGTTAGAATTTGAAATTCACCCAAAAAAAAATCTTGAATTCAAAACTCCTCATTACTAATTTCCCTACCTTCCACGTGAATATTAAGGAAAGGAAAAAAAAAAAAAGTATTACTCCACAAACTTGATATAAATTGAATTAAAACCTTCTTTTGCACATCCTTGATAGACAAGTTTGTGGGTAAAAACATATTTGGTACTGCAGGTAGCTGCAAATGATCCTTTGGAGCCGATGCCATCCAATTCTGTAATAAAGTAATAGATAATCACATCAAAGCAGCTTTTCTCTACATAATTAAACAAAAATAAATAAATAAACATCCACAAAATTGCTGATATAGGCAAGATTGACGAGAAACCTCAATCATCGAAGTGCTGATTTTCTTAGTAGAATATGGAGTACCAAACCACGGCTCAACCTTATCTGTGTTTCCTTCAAATTTCTTTGATGTCCAAAAGATTCTATCAAACAGAGGGCTTATTAGAGAAAAAAGTAAAATATATCTAAAGTTATGTTGGAATCAATGAAAGAAAGAACACAAAGGAGGAAAGAATAAATTTGGCTGAATGACCATTTTTCCCCTGAGTACTATGGCGCTTTGGAGGTTTTGCTCATTAAAGATTTATTTTGGACATTTTACTCCTTGAAGTTTTATTTAGGAGTCATATTGCCCCTTTAACATTATAATTACTCAAAATTGACAATAAATCTTAGTTTTTTTGGCCAAAACAATACTTTAATTACTCTACATTGAATACTTCAATGTAAAGTCAAAGCAAAAAAAAATTGCCAAAGTGGAGTAATTAAGTTAAGATAAATTGTTGTGGCCAAAAAAAGTTAAGATAAATTGTCAAAGTTGAGTAATTATAATGTCAAAGGGGAGAAATTATTAGGTGAGACGGACCCACCATGTAATCTATGGGACCAACCAATAATAGGAAGATAACTCATCAATTTTCTAAAATCCTATCCCAATAATATCTCAAATTTGTGGATTATACATGATTTATTTTAAAAGTGGGCTAAACCATGGGTTAAAATCGTGCTTAAATTTAAGTAGGTCATTTGACATGGCAAGATTCTATTGGTTAGTCCCATAAATGACGTGGTGGATCTGTCCCACCTAATAATTTCTCATCAAAAGCACAACATGGCTCCTAAATAAAGGGGTAAAATGTCCAAAATAAATCTTTAAGGAGCAAAACATCCAAAGCACCATAATTCAGGGGAAAAGTGGTCAGCCGAATAAATTTGAAAAGCTTATAAGCTTCCAAATCAATTGATAAAGGATAAAGTTCCAATTAAATCGTAACAAGGAGCACGTAAAATAATTTCACACATTTGTTTGGAGTTCAATAAAATCTATACGACTTGCAAACATGAGTCCCTCAATTTTGTAAGATGGTACAACTTTTCTTACAAATTTTCACCAAAAAAACTTTTCTTACAAATCATCATTCAATTTATCATATCCATTCAAACTCCAAATTTCGCTACTTCTTCTAAATCCAAATTAGATGCATGTGAAATTGATTTTTCAAATCATCATTCAATTTATCATATCCATGCTAACTCCAAATTAGATGCATGTGAAATTGATTTTACATTTTCAAGTAGGTTATACTTTTATAGGGCTGCAAATGAACATGATGTTCGATGAACGACTCGTGAACAAGCTCGGTTAAATCTTGTTTATGTTCGTTTGTTTGGAAAATAAACGAATCTGAACAAAATTTTATTGTTCGATTAATAAACGAGCCGAGTTTGAACAATGAGTATTCAGTTCGTTTATGTTCGCGAACATGTTCAATAAATGTTCATTTATTAGCCCGTTTATTGTTCGTTTAAATACTCGTTTAAAATTCGTTTATGGTCTGTTAAGATTTAAAAATATATTATTATATCCATTTAAAACCATTTATTTGTTTGTTTGTTTAGTTATGGTTTGTTTATTGTTTACTTAAGTTGTTCATAAACAACTTTTATTTTATTGATAAATTAATATATGTTTGTGAACGTGTTCAATTAGTGTTCATGAACCCGTTTGTTTATTGTTCACAAACAAGAACATTTAACCGAGTCAAACATAAACGAACATAAACATTGCATTTTATAAACGAGCCGAGCTCAAACTAGCCTCATAAAATTTAAACGAACACGAACACGAACCGAGCTTGAATAAGGCAAAATGTTCACCAACATGACTGAGTTCAGGTTCAAGCTCGTTCGAGCTCGACTCTTTTGCAGCCGTATACATTTACTTCTTAATTTTGTTTTCCTTTTAGACTCTTTCCCTCTTTTAATTATCTCCACTTGTTCTGGAAAAGCCATTTTTTTCCTAATGAAATAACTACTATATAAGCTCAATAAAAACTAAGGACTTTAAATTTAATCATTTTTCAGTGTATAACTTACTAATAACTTAATATACAATCTTATCACAACATAAAAAATTGTACATAAAAACAAAAAACAAAAATTAAATTGTACATTATTTTTTAAAAGCTTTTTTTTGGGAAAATGAAAATAATAAAATTATTGCTTCCCATAATAACATCTAACTTTGTTCCCAATTTTCATTTTTTATAAGAACAAAAAATATGTTACAGATGCAAAAACACTTAATATAATAGAAATAATATTAAAAAGGGGGATAACCACGCTGGCTTACCGAACGTTTTTTAAGTTTGGATTGTAAACAAATTTCTTTAATATGAAGTGATTTGAGGTGATTTTGGTTTGTTGTTGTGAAGTATGAGCAGGAGAAGTTGGGTAGCAAATTCAATACAATAAATTGATTTGTCAAAGAAATTGGGTAGCTAGCGACAGTAAGTACGTATTTGCGAAGGCATTTATTCTTGTTGGAAAACTATTTCAAAGTTACATATACTTAAACTGTAAAGATGAAACTGACAAATATTTATCGTAATTTTAAAAGTACACTTTTTTTACCGATGTAATGAAAGAGAGAGTTTAGAAATTGTAGATAGAAAGAAGAGGAAAGAATAGTGGGTTTTTTGAGGTTTGATCTTGAAGAAGAAAGATGGGTTTTGAATTTTGAGAGAAAAGACGTTATAGCAATTAATGAAAGTTAAAGAAATGGGCAATAAAGAAATATTGAACAGTCCCATAATAAAAAAATTAATGTGAAAGTTGGGTAATTACAGAAATATACTCGGCATAACAACAAGTCGGAAAAAGGTGGACATAGGGGTCATAAAAAAACGGTGGTTAAAGACGAAAATGAGGTAGAATGAGGTAATTCTCTCACACCATAACAAAAGTTGATTAGGGCTAGTCTAAAAAAAAAGTGGCTAAAGACGAAAATAGGGTAGTTCTCTTGCACCACATCAAAAGTTGATTGAAGCCTTTAGTAAATTCCATAGGGGTTAAAAATAATATATATTATTATTATTATCTTATTATATATATATATATAGTTAGTGTATAGTGTATATATGTATATATGATAATAATTATTTAAATAAATTGCCAAAGATAATGTAACTAGGGGAAAACTTGCGAAGTGCTGATTCAAAAGAATTTAGAAAATAGATGTTTCATAAATAACACATATATAGCTTAGTTACATTAAAAAATAAAAATCAGGTACATACCGGACTTTATCTGGCGATAACTCATTTAAAAAGCTCTGCACAAGGTCAGGATTGAAATTCGATGGCAACGAGGAGCCTACCAACCAATCTTTTGGAGGATATTTCTGATAATAATCAAATTTCAAATTTTAAAATCAAAATTAACAAGATAACAAACCAACAAAACCCATATGGAAAGACACAAAACGCATATGCAATTTACATACAGTGCTACTTAAATATGAGATAAAACTTTATAGGGTGCATCCATCTAATATATATATTGAGGCAAAACTCAAGTGCTAAAAAACATTATATTTAATAACACTTGTTTTCCGGTATTTTTGAGGTGATTTTCCACCAACCCTCAACCCTTATCTTTTAGGTCCGAGTGTAACCATTTAACCATCAAAGCAAGAGAAGAACTGCTTAATAACACATGTTTTGCTAATACATATTTTACACTAACAAGGAGAGCAGAGTTGATAGTTTTCGAAATCCTTAGTGGATCGACCACCCCTTTCTCTTAAATTTTCCCCTTCATGTTTTCATTTGAAAAATAATCCTTTTCTAAATGAAAATATTCATTTGAATCACTTTATTTTTTGTTTTTGTTATTATTTATAAGAGGATAATCTATTTCTAATAGTATTATGGTAGAATTGAGAGCGATCATTCCATACCATTGATAAACACAAATGAGGATGAATAAAAATCCTCTATCCCATTTGTGTGCCCTATGTGTGCTCCGTCCATCAAATAGTGACACGTGTTTTTTTTTCAGTTTTTAAAATTTGTTTGCCTAGTTAAATTAAATTTTATATTTTCATTCTAAAACCCTATACAAATGCATTAAAATTTAGGACTAACCTTATATATAATTATTTATTGTTAATTTGGGGCTAAACCTGGTGTAATTAATTGGGATTTTTATTTTATTTTCCTCTATTAACGTTATTTGTTAAAACTTGAAAACAAACAAGGTATAATACTAGGGACACGTGGCATAATTTGGTGGATTGGACATGAAGTGGGGAACAAAAATAGGGCAGATGATTTCCATCCAACGAGAATAGAGTACTTATGAGAAAATTATATCGAAAATGCTTTCATATATATATTTATAACTAAGAGGGAAAAAAAATTACCTTCCTCATATTTGATGCGATTTTCCTAACATAACCAACAGGAGTGATTTTGTCTTGGTAATGAAAATTAGTCTCACAAACAACTGAAATCTTAAGAATTTAAAAAAAAAGAAGCACAAAATATGTCATATATATAAGTAAGTACTCTTCAACATATAATATGGAGCTATATTTTCATTTAATTCCAGCTTCAATATTATAACAAAACAATAACAATAGGTAGGGCTGTGCAACGGGTCGGTTTCGGTTAGGTCGGTCGGTTTTGTAAACCTAACCGATTTAACCGACACATAATTTTGGAAACTGAAATCAATCGACTAACTATGGGAACCGATGAAAACCGACAGATGTCGGTTTCGGTCGGTTTAGATCTTTTCTCGGTTATGAATTAGACAGCCAAATTTACAGCAAACAACAAGCATCTCAGATTGGAGAAATTGAGATTCCAACAAGTATCAAAGTAGCTACAAGTACAAAATAAAATACACATATATACCAATCAATCATCATCAAATTTATCACAACTTGAAAATACAAAATGAATGAAAATAGAAGATAGAAAAATGGGCGATGGAGGATTTGATAGGGAAAGGCGGAAAGCTGGATTCTAATATATAATAGAAAGGAGAAAAGACTTGCAAAACTGGCCACTGGGTGGCTAAATAACAAGAGTATCAAAAGCCAATTTTGGATTTTAATTTCCCAATTTTGGATTTACTCCTCTCATCCTCAGAGTTGTCAAAAGCAAACCTTATGTTTCTGCTTTCATCATTTGTCCCACTTTCTTCCATCCCTAGCCAATTTCAACAATAAGGAATCAATATTTAATTGGAGAAACGCCTCGTCGGGATTAGGGATTAGAGATGTTCAATGGACAACGGTGGTTTTCAAATTTTAGGGTTTTAGAGATGGAAAGGGGGAAGAATATAAGAGATGAAATCATGAAAATCGAAACAATAAGAAGATGGAGACTAAGATCGAAAGAGAGTAGGAGACTGAGAGAGAGACATGAGACTAAGGGAGGCAGAGAGATGAGGATGGAGACTGGAGAGGCCGAGAGGCGAGAGGCGAGAGGGAAAGAGATTTTTTTTGGCGATAGAGGAAAAGTGAGATATATTTTTATTTTTTTATATATAATATATATTATAAATAAAATAAAATTATATAATATATATTAAAGGTTCGGTTTCTCGGTCGGTTTCGGTTCCATATCTTTGGAACCGCCACCGACCGAGAAAACCATTTTAACCGTTTCAAAGACCGATTTAACCGCTAAACCGATCAAACCGCCTCGCCTCAACCGTTTTTCCATCGGATTCGGTCGGTTTCTCGGTTGAAACCGACCTTTGCACAGCCCTAACAATAGGAAGTAAAAATACCAAAAAACCAATCTAAAGATTTAATCTTATAAATTAATGCACAAATTGGGATAGGTATTTTCGTCATTTCATGCTTGGTTCTTTTGTAATTTAAGTTGATGGTCAAGGGCATTTCGGGAATTTTGGGAAAAAGATACCCTTGGTGGGTCCCATCTCCATCAACCCAAATTTTGTCAGGGTTATTTATGAAATGATCCTCATTCTTTTCTACTTTATGCTATTTAGTCCTTTACAAATCGATTTAACGCTTTAGGGTTTTTTTTCTTTTTAGTCCGATTAAGGTAATTCAGGTGTCTATTAAAAGGAAATTTCATGATTTACAACTTTCATGAGGGGGTCAAAAGTCAATTTTTATGTTTCAATTTCAAATAAATTTTTGAAATTTGGTGATTTTGATTGCCGAGCTATTTAATATCATATAATTTTTTTATTCACATGTTCGATTAATGTTATTCAAGTGTCGGTTAAAAGGTTATTGCATGATCTACGACTTTCATTGAAGGACCTAAAAACTAAATTTGATATACGAGTTTCATTAAGGGTTAAAAGGGAATTGTTATGTTTTCAAGATCTCCAACAACAAACATTTTCTTATTTTGATTATTTATCAAATGACCCTCATACTTTTCTATTTTAAACTACTTAGTCCTTTACAAATTCTATCTTACTCGATTTAACGCTTCAGTTTTTTTTTCTTTGTTTTATTTGTCCAATTAAGGTAATTTATGAAGGACTCAAAAGCTATTTTTTATGTTTCAATTTTAAAAAAGGCTTCCGACATTTTCTGGTTTCGATTGACGATTTATTTAATATCATATAATTTTTTATCCAACTGTACGATTAACAAAGATCCCCTCATACCCTGGGAGTTCCTTAGTCATTCCTCGTCATTCGTTGTATAGGATTGAGGTCGGAGAAGGGACGAAGGAAATGAACTTGCACCTTAAGATTCGTCCCAGTATGCACAAGTTCCTAAGTGATAAGAATATTGTTCGTGGTACTCCTACCAACACAAATTATATTAGAGAAACGGGAGAGCGATTCTGATTATAGTGTGTGAATAGAAAAGCATGCGCAACCGAGCTGATTGGGGAACTTCATTTATATTTATTTATTATTATTATCATTAATTAGTAGTACTAACTATATTTTGAATGGAAGGAAATAGGTTTGTACCAATTACAAGGGCTTATTGATTAGGCTCCTGAATTATATGAAAAATGTTAAATAAGCCCCTAAACTTCAGTTTTGATCAATTGCATCCCTAAACTCTCAAATTTAGCTAGATAAGCTCTTCTGCTGTGAGAAAAAGTCATGAGAGCATGCCACGTGGCCTTATAATGCCATGTCATTTTACGGTAAATTTTCTAAAAATAATAAATAATAATTAGAAAATAAATTTTCAAAAAATTACTTCAGAATTTACTTTTTTAATTTTTGTCTTTTTCGTAAAATTTATGCTAAGCTGACGTGAAATTTTCAGACTACGTGACATGTTGGCGTGACTTTTTCTCACAGCAGAAGGGTTTATCTAGCCAAATTTGAGAGTTTAAGGATGCAATTGGTCAAAATTGAAGTGTAGGGGCTTATTTGGCCATTTATAAAACATTCGAGAGTGAAAAAGTACATTAAATCCAATTAGAAGTATCAACAGATACCTTAATTTTCACACACACACATTTCTGATTTTTTGCTATGTATATCATCGCAAGAGAAAAATGGTATATATATATATATATACACACTCACACACACTATGCAACTATATATATATATATACACATAGACTTTCTTATTAATGCATGCATGGCATACGTATAGTAGCATACCTCATCAAATACCCGTTTGCAAACACCAGACTGCTTTAAGAATTGAATGTATTTAAATATCAACCCTACTATCTCCTGCATATGCTCTGATATTCAATAATAGGAAAGCAAAATATTAATTTTTTATTTTCAAGTGATCATGCCATGGTATCGTTAATCGGTTTGAATATACTAACCATGGCCAGCATCAGTAAGATCAATTATTACTTTAAAGCCAGAAATCTCCGAGGTCCAGTTTTCTTCTGATGCAAACAAATTCGTCGCCCACCCTGCAAATAATTTTGATACATGGCATGCACATAATTAATTTGGTGGTATATTTTCAATTCATAATAAAAAATACAATTGGTAATTAATTAACTAGCAAGTAACTAAATCCTCGATCCTGTCTTCCCCATGTTTCCTTTTGGACATTCCATTCCTATTTCCTAACACAAAAACATTTATTAATTTCGACTTTGTGACACATCGATATATTAAAAAACCATTATATATATATATATATGATTTTAAATAAATGATAGGTTCTCCAAAAATATATTTAAGTTTAAGTTTTTTTAACCAAAAATTTCAAAATATAGAATGGAAGGTTTGATATTTACTTTTCCCTCTAATTAAGATGTTATACTAGTCTTACTTTTCACGTTGCGCTGCACGTGGCCGAACGCGTTTAAAATATAAAATATTAAAATAATTGAAATTATTAATAAAAAAAACTTAAAGAATTAAATTATTATATTGTATTGAAATTATGTTGAAATAAATTTTAAATTCAACATTAAATAGATATCATGAAACTAATTAGAAGTCAAAGAATTTGAATTGAAATGTAACAAATTAAAATTACATTTGAAGCAAATTCCTTTAAAGTGTGTTACATTTGTAAGTCGAAATATTTTCCAATCCTCGTGTTGACTTACATATCACAATTAAAATTAGCTATTATTAAATAGTCTAAAATGGTATCCAAATATTATTTACTATTCACTATTATGTAATGATGTAATGAAAATGCAATTTCTTTTAAAAAATAAAACTTCTATGAAAGTAGAACTTCTTTATATATACATACATAATTTGTATATGTCTCATTCTATTTCTTTGTATTTTTTTTACTTGACCAAAAATTTAGTTGAAGCATTAAAATTTTCGGAGAGTGTGCAACATATAGTCTTTACGGTGACAAACCATGTGGTGTAAAAATATTTAAGAATTCCTCCTAATAATGGTAGTTCGAGTCATCAACTACTTTATCGAAATTGTTGTATGTCTTACTCTCATCGGGGGAACTGTTGTTTTTTTCCTATCATCTACTCATTCGGTTTGTCCACATACTTACCTCAAAAAAAGTTTGTCCACATACTTATTTCTTGTTGACAAGATTGCACATGTTATGTGTTGAATTCCTGATGTGAAAATTTTGAAAATCTATCTCTGGCAAATCAAACTTCCTGATGCTTTTTCACACGGTCTCAACATATAATAGGCAATGATCTGTAATGTGCAAGCAATTTGTATCTGGACTGAGTTTCCATACATTCTCTTATAATCCTCAAAAATTGCATTGTAATATTCATTCCATAGTTTCATCACATCTGACAGTTCACCATACACTAATAAAGTCGCGAATAGCCTTCTTGGTTCAGACATTTGAAACGCTACTCCTTCCATCATGCACTCCGATATACTCTAAATTATCTTAAAATTTATTTATTTTGTGAGCAATTCGGCTTTTAACGCAGTGATCCAATCAATTATAAGTCGAATTTTCCGTTTCTGAATAGATTATTATCCGTAAATTGGCAATTGATTTAAGCAATCATGACTTGAACAATTTTTCATGTAGTTGAGGCAAGAAAAATTCCTCAAAGCCATACGCAAGATTCTCTTTGTTTAAAAGGAAAAGGTAAATAAATGTTAAGACCTCAAGTGGAATAAATATCCACAGCTAAATTTTTTGATGATCATTTCAAAAAGTCTTTTACGACAATATTGTTCTGCTAAAAAAAGATTAAAGAAACAAAACCTAGAAAAGAGCTAGTAGCCTATTGTACTTTGAGTTTGTTTAATATAGCAAAATTAAGTGTCTAATTTCGATCTTAATCCCCCTCTCTCATTTTATGGGGATACTCTTGTAGATGGTCATAGTTTGAGTAATCATGTTGGTATAGGATCATATGCATTAGAAGGAAGCAAGACCGTGGTAACCTCTTTAGCAATATTGCTTAAAAAATCTAGGATGGTACTGTACAAATTGAATTTTTCTAATTAAAATAAAAATTGAATTTTTCTAAATAAAATATTTTCATAATGGCAAAATCGTATGGTAGAAATTGAAATTTTATAAATAAAATTATATGTTGTAAAAATCATTTTAAAATAATGGCAATTTAGAAATATATTTGAGAAAAGTACACAAAATTATATTTTAATAGTGGCATAATTAATATATTTTTTAATAATGACAATTTAGAAATATATTTGGAAAAAGGATTTAATCGGAAAACATAAAGTTTACTATTATTTGTACTTTTAAACTATATTATAGTATAGATAGATAAAAATATATTTCTAAATTGATAAGAAAATGAAACATTGATAGGACCTAGTTTGTTCGATATTTTCTATGCGATTTTGCCTTATTTTGATAGTCGTATGTGTCATTTCACCCCTATATTTCTCATATTTGCTATTTTAGGCCTATTTGGAGCTATGTATTAGGAAGATGAAGATTTAGAGCCATTTTGGATCAGTTTGGAGAAACTATTGATTTTGTCTCATTTCGGCCCATTAGAATTGTTTGAGTCCATGAAGCCCGAATTGCCAAGTCAGATGTCTTGAAGTTTAAATCTGATATTCTTAGACCCAATTTGTTAATATGGACGCCCAAAGAAGGAGTTCAAGACCAATTAGTAATTATGATGCATTAATGATTCAGCGCTGATGCAGCATTGTTAAATCATATTCAAAGGAGGACTTCACAAGAGCAGTTTTGGAAGAAAATTCATAACTTTTGATCCAGAGCTCAGAAAAATGCAAATGAGACATCGTTGGAAAGAGAATTCCAAGATCTACCACTTTTATGTTTAACTCAAGATCTAATTCTACATTTTCAGTGGATGATTTTGCCCTTGAAATTTCTAGATAGAATTGATCTTCTCCTAAACTGATTTGGAGAGCCAAATGTCTTGAAAACTAAATCTGATATTCTTAGAACCAATTCGTTAATATGGAAGCCCAAAAAAAGAGTCCAAGTCCAATCAGTAATTATGATGCAGTAATGGTTTAGTCCTGATGCAGCATTGTTAAATCCTATTCAAAAGAGGACTTCACAAGTGCAGTTTTCGAAGAAATTTCATAATTTTTTATCTAGAACTCAGAAAAATGCAAATGAGACAGCGTTGGAAAGAGGATTCCTAGACCTACAGCTTCTATGTTTACCTCGAGACCTAATTCTTCAGTTCTAGTGGATGATTTTGCCCTTGAAATTTCTGGACATAATTGATCTTCTCCTAAACCGACTTGGAAAATGTTTTGGACGAAAATTCAGATGGTAAAGATGATGTGAAGCATTCCTATTGGCCACGTTGGATCCTAATTAACGAGGATGATATAAATTTACATTATTTTAATGATTGAATAATTAAAATATTTTTTAATAATGACAATTTAGAAATATATTTGAAAAAAAAAGGTTCAATCGGAAAATATAAAGATTCCCCTTATTTGTACTTTTATATATAGTATATATATAGATATAGATATATTGAATCTTAAAATGAATGAAGTGAAATTTATAAAATAGAAGGAAGACCATTTTCATATATATATATAAAATAGTATATATATACCATGATATGATATATAATAGCCAAAAGGAAATTACAAAAAAAGCAAAGAGCTCTTGATCTTCATGAGTTTGAGTGATTTTGAGGTTGGTTTTTTTTGTCAATTTGATATCTAATTATCTTATAATTTTTACATTTAATTATTTTCTTAGGTTTAGGGGCTGTTAGATATTAGTTGGACATTATTTTTCCCTTACTTAGGGTTTGAATATATTAGGGTAAGGTTTGGACTATTTTGTAGAGTATTTGCATGTAAAGGACCAGGTGTTGGTTTATTAAAAAGAAAAGGCCAGCTGTTGCATTTGGGCTTCACCATGTGTGTGTTAAGAGCCTAGCTGTCCAATCCATTTTTCCTTCTTCTTTACGTTATGTAACTTTCTAAATTTTTTTAATAAAAAATTTTGGTGGGATGGCAGGCAAATCCACTAACCCGCCATCCCCATTCTCTCATTTTCTATTTTCTTTCTCTTTCTCTTTCTCTCTCAATTTCCTCCATTATCAAGGCCATCAAGCTTTCTCTTTCTAGCCTTTCTTCACCCATTTGAAGCTGAACCTTACATGCAATTACATATTTCGAATCCTTTGTGAGCTAAACTAACATACCCCATGTTAATTTGTCGAGATGATGAAGAATTTGGAAGAATTAATATGTTGAACATTAGAGGGTTTGGTGACGATGGAGAGAAGGTGATGTGTAAGTGGTTCTTTTAATGAATTCTAACTCTATTCAAGTGTTTGAGTATATTTTTAAGCGAAACTTTCATTTGCTTCCTTCATTTTTTTGGGCAGTCTCTGTTTACTTTAAACCGTGTTTTGTTTTGCAGGTAATTAGAGTTTGGGATATTTGTTTAATTTTCTTCCCGTCGGTGGCTCCTCTGATCTTTTTATCATCATCGTGGAATCTGTTTGGTAATCTGACGGTGAGGCTCCTCTTTTAATTGATTCCATTATTTTTTTTGGCTTTATGGTCCTTCTGATTTGGCCACTTAAAAGAATTTCTCTGTGGAATTCTATTTGGTTATATGGAGAATATTTTATGAACACCCTTTGTACTTTACAATGGTATGTAAGAATTGTGACTTTTGTATGGCTTTGTTTTGGAAAGTTTTCTTTTCAATTTGTTTGTGTTTATGGGATTCTAGGCTTTTCATTCTTACTTTATTTTTGTTATTCAGATTGTAACTCAAACACTGTTACAGCCTGCAGGTAATTACCAACTTCCCATTTTTTTTCTTGGGTTTTGTTTTCATGCATGTTTGTTTTCTGTCTGATACTTTTTATTATTATTATCATCTGGGCTCTGTTTCCATGCATGTTTATTCTCTGTTTGATGTTCTTTTTTAATGCATTGCAGAATTTTTTTCAGAATCATGTTGAAGCCATACTCTATAGAAAAGGTAGTTTTTGGTTTGTGCTGACAATCTTTTGTTTTGTGCTTGGGATTTGTTTGTCAGTTTTTTTAATGTCATTTTTTTAGGGATGTGTTAAGCACATTCATACTACCCTTACAGAGCTGAGGATTTGATTTGCAGGTGAGATTTCCAGTTACTATTTTGTTTCCTTTTCTGTCAATATCCAATGGTATGTTACTTTAGTAACTCATACAAATTTGAAGAACTTTCTGTTGTTTTTGCAGCCTTTACTCTCATTGGGTTGCTCTGAGTAGGTGATGTACGCTTTCAATTTGTATTAGTATATGGTTTCAATTCATTTGCATTTAGATGTTAGTATAAAAGAGAGTAACTAATTGTAGATATCCATCTCTATCAAATTCAATGTATACGCAGTTTCATCACTAATTGACTAATAATAGTTTCTGAATTGATATATGCCGACCAAAATTGTTTTGGTCAATTGTTTTGGTGGTTCTATACATGTGCTGGATATCTACGATTCAAGCCCATTACCTTGATTCTGTTACAAGTTCTTTCATTTGGCCATAATGCTATAAATTTATTCATTTCCATATACCTTGATTTTGAAACTTCCAGCAATGTTATTAGCTCATTGTGATGATGATGTTCTAGCATTATGGCCAAAGTTAATTCACTACTTTTTGGGTTTATTAGTCATGCTTTACCATGTTTGATTTATTTGTTTGGTTTTATTTGAAGGAACAAAATTCTTGAAGGTGTAACCAATCCTATGGGTCCTTTTGCCACGAAGGTTGGTGTGGATTGTGATGTTTAAAATGATTTCTCACAATTGGATAAATTGCTTTTTAGCTTGTTTCTAAATTTTGGTCTTTTTGGTTGCTACTGATATGTTCTATAGTTTTGAAAATTCACCAATGATATCAAGCAATCTGTTTTTCTAAATTTCATTGATCTATGAAATCTGATAATTTTAGCATATATGCACAATGTAGAAGAGAAGATCTTTGGGGTGAAAATGAAGGTTAGTTTCTCTTCTGATGTTATAAATGAGATTGATTAAGATATGAAGCTGACAATCTCTTTTGAAAGCTTCAACACAGTAGATATAAGATTGATATATATGTCACATCAGCCGCCGATTTTCAGGTGAATAGTTGGCAGGTACTAACTTCTTATTGGGTTTTATTCATCTCCTTCAAGTGACTAACAACATTGTTTTGCCTTTGCATAATTTTTAAAAAATCAAATCTTAGATGTTCTTCATAAGGGAATCACTGCTTTGTGCTTACTCTGTGTGTCCGTTTTTACATTGCTATTTCTGGGTGGCAATTGAAATATGCTTCCATCTGTCTTTTCACTTTATACTGAAAATCTGAGCAAGTACAAACTTAGGCTTCTTGATTAGTTTCCTATATCATGCTGCCATTAAATTGCTCTCAACAAAACAAATTGCAGTGATGATAACTCGTCGGGCGTTAGAGGATGAAGATTGAATATTTGTCCAGGAAAGTTAGAGGTCATATCGATGATGATTCAGTGCTAGAATCCATTTCCGCCGCCCCCAAACCCTTCTGTACAGTATAAAAAATATTGTTTTGCCACCGCCCCCCAAACCCTTCTGTCTCTGTCTCTCACACACCCACCACTTGTGATGATTGCCCATCTATTTGATCAAGTAAATATTTTCTACCCTTGCAGCTTTCATGAGTAAGCATAAATTTTTGGAATAAAATGATTGAATATGAATCGTTGAAGATCTTCAAATTCCTATCGGCGTTGTGCTTCATCTGGTTCTCAACAGCATTCCCCAGGTGAGTTTGATTCTATGGGCGTCTCTTTTTACTTCATTAATTTTCCTGATCCTTGGAAAGCTTGGCATTTTTGGGATGTTTTTTATCGTTATGGAGAGGTTATTGATGTTTTTATTTCTGCTAAAAGAAATTCAAAAGGGCAGAAATTTGGTTTAGTGAGATTCCTGAACTGTTTTGATGTGGAAATGATTTTATATTATCTCAATCAAATATGGATTGGTAGTTTCAAAATCAGATGTTTCAAGGCTAAAGGTCGAAGTGGCTCGGATTCACATATCCAAAGCAATCGTGTTCATGATGAAAGAGGGAATATTGAAGCTAAAGGTTTGAACAAGAATCAAGAATCTAATAAATTTTAGGAAATTTCAATCTCACAAGACATCCAGGGGATTGGTGGAGATAAAGCATTGCAAGTCAATTTTCAGAAACAAGATCAAGTTGAAGGTAAAGGTGGTGCAAAAAATTCAATTTCTCTTGGCTATAATACCGAACAAAGTGATTGATAGATTGCAGAGAAGTGCAGTTGGTATTGTTAGATTTCCAGATACGATTAATGGTATTGATGATCAGCTTCTTTCTGATGGCCTTTCCACCAAAGTTTCTGTCACCATTATGGGAGGTGATATGGTTCTTATTACTTTTGAAAGTAAGGAAGAGATGTTGTTGGCCCTTGATTTAGATTATGAGTGGTTGCTAAATTGGTTTGTCAATGTTAGTCCTTGGAAGGCAAGTGATGTTTGTCAGTCAAAATTATTCTAGTTGAACCTTTCTGAAATTCCTCTTCATGCATGGAATAACGATTTTTTCTTCTCTATTGATGGTTTATGGGGTGAGGTGGTTACTTTGGATGAAGTTACTGCTAGGAAGAAGTATTTGAATACAGTCAGAGTTCTTGTACTAGTTAAAAATAAATTCCACATACCAGATGAGATCAACGTTTCTATTGCCGGTGAAGTTTTCACCATTAAAGTCTCAATTGAATCTTTTTCCTTCAATAACTGCTATGGTAACTGCAGAATTGGATTTGCTAATTGTTGTCCCAGTGGTAACTCTCCTTCTCAGGTTGTGTTGCGCAAAAAATCTCTTTGGGTAGAGATTTTGCGAAAAACTTAATAGCAGCGCAGGGCGTGCCAGTCATTTTGCTGAAAATGACAAAAAAGTAGAAAAAGCATTTTGGTGGTGCGCGTAACACAAAAATAAATCAGAGCGAGTGGATTACGGGAACTGGATCAAAGTCATACCGGAGCATTTAAATCATTGATCCCAAATTGACTGTAAAAAAGTAAATGTCTGAAAAGATTTCTTGCTTTGAAAATTGAATGAAAATAACAAGCTGGTTGTTATTCATAAGAAAAGCTGAAAAGTAAATGTTTAACGTCTTGAGACGAAATTGAAAGAGAAGAAAAAACTCGCGAAGAGTTGATTTAACGTCCTAAGACGAAATTGAAGTAGAAAATATTGAGAAAATGAGGCTGACTCGTGTTGAAAAAGAGATGAATTTTGCAGGGTTTCTGCAGAAAGTGGCGCAGGGCCTGAGAGAAAATAAGCGCGGAGCTTATTTTTTGCACGGAGCAAATTTGAGGCTGCAGGAGTCTGTCTAAAACTGAAGGAGGGAGACCCTTTATATAGGGGGCGGCCTAGGTTTGGCTACCAGGGCCGTCCTCCCCATTTTGTCTGCCTATTAATTGCTTCTTCAATCTGATTTGTTCTGCTTTAATTGCTTCTTCAATCTTACCTCTCAGAAAATTTTCAGGAAACTTCCAAGATGACTTCCAACTTGATCAACCTTGAATGACCACCTTTAAATGACTATCAAGGCCGGCCATATCTTCCCAAAAATGGCTTGGACGAAATCTGCTTCCAATGTGATGCAATCTGGTCTGATTCAGGTCCTAATTGTGCTGCACTGTTTACTCATTGCTTCTGAAAATAGCCAAAATGACCACATATTCGACCAGAACTTCCTTGGCCATGAAAATTGATCCTAATTTGATCATTCTTGGCCATTAATTCGGTCAGAACAGAAATCAGATTCAATTCTGACTAAACCGGGGTGGAAAGCCTCCTGTCCTTAATTGAAAAATATGAAAAAGTTGCAAACAAAGTCAGATTGAGTCCAAATTTCATCAGTAGGGTTCGGCTATCATATTAAGACCATAGAAAAAATCTTGGTCGAAAAGGAGCTCTCTATCATGGTGAAATTGGTTTCACACCCCAAACTGTCCTTAATTGAAAAACATGCATAAGTTTTTCATCTTAAGTCAGAATGAGATGAAATTTTGCCAGAATGATCTATGAGAGTCAAGGATCATAATGGAAAAATCCCTATTTGAATTGCACCTCTCTAGGCCATTCAATTTCATTGATTTCACCTTTTGTCCTTAATTGAACAAAATAGAAAGTTGAATTTAATTCAATAGGGATCAAATTTATGCATGGGTGGCCTGGGCTAGGTCTTATTGCGCCACATATCATGCCATATGTCCAATTTTGACATGGCATTATACATTTTACAAAATTAGGATGGTCATCTAAGAATTAAATCTTAATCAGAATGAGAAATCATACAAGATGATTTCAATTCCTTTCTGACCATTATTTACTGAAATAATAATAATTATAAAATTATTATTATTATTATTCAATAATACCTACTAATTTCGGCCCAATTATAGGAAATTAGGAAAATAAAATTATTTTCCTAATTTAAAATATGACAAGGATGGCATCAATTTTGATCTAGCTTCAGAATTTAGATTAAATCTGAGCCACACATCTTGTTCTAACATTCTTGAGGACAAGTTTACCCCTAATTGTAAATTTAAGTATCAACAGGTTGCTAATTCGAATTCAAATAATGAGTTTTCTGATGGTGTTAGGCAAAATCTTGAAGTTGATTCACTTGACCAGATTCCTCTTTTGAATTCAAATACTAAATTTTATGATGATGATTTGCAACAACTTGAAGCTGATTCACTTTATCAGGTTTCTGATTCGAATTCAAATTTTGAGCATCATAATGATGATAGGAAACATCTTGAAGTTGATTCTCCTAATCAGGATGTTGTTTTGAATTCTACTACTGAGCTTCGCAATGACGATAGGCAACATTTTGAAAATGTTATTGCAGTGCCAAATATTGAAGTTACTTCTAATACTCAGTGTGATGGAAATTTAAAAGGGCACGAAGATGTTAATGGGTTAGTGGGAGTTGATGGTGACAAGGATGGGTCAAATGATGGTAATATTCTCAATGATAAACAGACTCCTAGTCAAAGAATGAAGGGTAGTGGAAGGAAGAGCAGAGATTTGGAGATAATTGAAGAAGACATTGAGGAAGATTGGTTTAGTAATCTGCTGGCTAAAAATAAGAAACGTAATAAAAAGTTAAATAAGAAGCTTAAGTTACAAAGAGCAAAGTCACAGAAATTAAAGCAACAAAAAGGGGAAGCAGTCAATGATTCTCTTTTAGATGGTGATTTCCGTAACAGAAATCGTATCTTGATGGAGGAAGCCCAAGCAACCTTGGAAGTTGCGAAAATGTTGGGCATCTCTTTTGATGGTGATGATAGCTTTATTTTAAATAAATTAATGGCTATGGAGAAAGAGGGTTAGTGGTGACTGTTTTGATGCAATTTATTTGGTGAGTGCTTGAGATTGGTTTGGTGATTTAGGATTAGCTTCTTGTGTTAATTGTTATCGTGGTTTTTTGTACGTCGTTCATTATTTAGGTGTATCTTTTTTTGTTGTCCTTTTGTGAGTAGCGTTGTTTCATAATTACTCATATTTACGTAGTGATTTTTCATCACTCATCTTGTTATTAATAAAATTTTGCCTTTAGAAAAAAAACTTAAGGCCCTTCTTCGTTTAGAGTAATGTACAAATCAAACAGAATATTTCTGCAATGTACTCTACATGTGACAATGTCCATGACATGGTAAGCACATGCCCTTTTTTTATTAGTTTTTATCAACTAATAATAGGATCAAGACAATTTGCTAAGTTTACTTTCTATTGGAAATGGGGAAAGAGTTAAACAGGGAATGTTTTTGAGTGCCTGCAATTGCTGCAATGATATATGTTAATCTCTCCATTTTTTTTTTCGTTTATATAACACATGCAGCAAACAAAGATGTTCATATTATAACCACCCAACTTTCTCTTGCTTATATCTCTGTTGGTTTTTTGCTGGAGGAAAAATGAGTTTAGATATGTTTTAGGCAGTCTTTCTAACTTTTTCATTCTTCCATTTCATGTTACTTTAATACTTTTAGTCCAACTAATTATGTTTGTAGTGCTGAAATTAAGAAACTTAAGTAATCAATGCAAATCAATGTTGGTACATGAAAGTTCAGATAAAAAAAAATCCATTTTGAATTAGATGGTATATTAATATCTACATATATAGATAATTTGTTATGATTGATTGACCCTTCTTAGCTATATAACTTTCTTCAAAGATCTATTTTTCTTTCCTGTCCACGTTCCTTTATTTCTTTTGTTGCCTCATTATATTATTGTAAGAGGTGGTTTTGAATGAAAAAGATGGTTATATGTAATTTATGCTTCAAAAACCAGGACATAATGCTTTGATTAGGTGAACTTAGGTATCTCTTGCTATACTATTAATTTGAGATCATTGATAGAATATTACTCATCCTAGATTAGTCTACTTCTAGATTTTACTTTGCTATTGGCAATGGTTCTGATTCTTTTTTTTTTTGTCCATTTGTTACATATACATGAAATTATATGCTTCAACTATGACAGATGAAACTCTATTGGGTACTCACAAGTCACCACAACTGATGCAATATGTACTGTAGGTGTGTTTGGTTGCTCTCTAAACCGTCAAATGCTGCCACCAAGCTCATCTCTCAGACTCATACAGAGACCGGGATAAATATGAGACCTGAAAGTTCTCAACAACCCATTCCCTGATAAAAACTTAGCTTAGTCTCTTTAGTCTTTACTATTAAACTCTATATGTTGAACAAGATACTTTAGTCAGTTCCCTGTTTCTTAAATTCTATTTTGAACAATCTACTTATATATGATGTTAACTTTCGCTTCATATTGCTCTTTACAATTATATTTTTAGTCATATCAAGAACAAATTGCCTACTGGAACATTTCTACTTATGCTCTCTGAGTTATCACATATGTTTATGAATTTCTTTCTTTGGGTATTGTACAATCTATTATAGCTTGCATATTAATATCGGATAGATATAGAATGGATTTGGACTTTAATCTTGAAACACTATAGACTCAATTTGGACTTTAATCTGGAACACAAATATCATTTATAATTGTTAATGTCCTCATTATTAGTTGCTCAACTTTACTATGTGTTAATATATCAATCTTATGTGCATCAAATTAGCTCCGAAATGATCCGTGGCGACAGATTTGCAAAATGAGAAATTCGCGGCGAAGCGCAGGCAACAAACCTAGTATATATATGTAAGAGGAGAATTCCAATGCAAAACATCGTCACTTGCACAGTTGCACACGATATGAAGCATATACTTTCAATATTTCAAATTCTAATGGTTCAATTATTGGTAGGTAGTTTAAAAAAAATTATAGTGATTGCCAGTTTCATGATAAAATTTAGTGATAACTATTTTATATGACTCTTTTATGTTGTATTTTAATCCTCTCGTTAATCTGTCATTTAATAACCGGAATTTACATATTTGGTTGTTTTTGGAAATTTAATGAAAATTTTAGCTTACTTTTAGAGTAACTTATCAACTTATAGCTTTTATTCTTCGACAAAAACAGAGATGCACCATAAATTTACCTCGTGTCTTCAAGATGTAATACACGGACGCTTCTCCTTTATGAGCAATGACACGAGAAAGATAATAGCATGGCGCTTCCTTGTAATGATGCCTGCTTGGAGTTATTGGCCATGAAACTGTCAACTTGTGCCCTTCTTTTATTGGTACAGCCTTGATAAGAATCTGAATTTAAATTCATAGTCATATATTAAGGAGCTATTAGATAGTTTTGAATTTTTTATATATCTCATATACATACCGAACACAAAAGAAGTTGGATTGAGAGAATGATATTGTTCAATTATTAATTATTTAATTTTTTATAAACCGTCATCAGACGTTTAGAAATTTATGATAGTAGAGTGATGAATTCTTAATTTCGGATTCAATCCATATATGGCAACCTCAAGTTAAAAAATATATATTACGTATGTTATGGATTTTGTTCTATCCTAGATCCTAGAGGTACAAAAATATTACTATAGCAATTATTTTTCTCACGCCTAAGTTCAAAAATCTTGATACCCTACTCAAGTTAGAGAATGCTCAAAACATGGTACCATTAGATGCTCAGACGTGAAAGGCGAACCAGTGGATTGTAGACCACCAATTTGGTTGGTGTTTGGAATATCTTGGAACTTGTTCTTCACCATGCTTTCAACTTTATTAAGGCTTTCTACAAAACCACGATAAGGAAATGGTGTTATAAATAGGGAATAACAAAAATAAATCAAATTTGTTGAAAATAATCCAACATTTTTATTAAAAATGCACTTTCGCTTGGTCTAAAACTAAATGCTAATAAACATGGTTATCTTCAATCTTCAATGAAAAAAAAAAAAAGGGTCAAAGTGAAAAAAAAAAAAAAAACCCCACCGACCGGTGAGAATTCTTAACCGATCTTTAAGGTCCAGTGTTCCACCAGTACCACTCGTGCCATGTATACCAACAAGCCTTAGTTGAAAATTACACTTAAGAGACCATTCGGTACTATTCAGTCCATTTAGATCTTAAGCAGTGGCGGAACCAGGATTTGTATGTTGGGGGCCGAAATATATATATGTGAACATATATGTTATAGATTAATAGATATATATTATTTTTTATATGTTATAGTCTGGAAAAAAAAAGAATATATATGTTATAGATTAATAGATATATAATATATACTATATATTATTTTTAGTGACTATGGAAATTACTTAAAGGCCAAATTGAGGATTAATGTGATGCCTCCTTTTGTTTTTTTTTTGTTTTTTCGCACTTTTCGGGTGACTAAAAAGATCCTCGATGAATTTCCTCCCTTACTTTTCCTATTGCCCATTTTTGTAATTTACAATTTTATATTTATGATTAAGTGTGTTTTAATTACATATTAATTGTGTGTGAATATTAGGATTTACCGGTTCAACTCCTCCGCCGGAATTCCAAAAAATTGGTGCTATATATGTATCTGCAATAATGATTGATTCATGGGTAAACTATTGTCATTCCAGTTTTGTTTTCCTTTCGTCTTCATTTCTATTTGGCCGAGTTTCTTCTTCCATGACATTTCTCTGAATTGGTTTCACATAAACTCCGTTCTGTTTCCTAAAATTTCCAGGTGGACGTTGATAAGATCCTTCCATTTAATTTAGCAGCGCCTTAGGATGGCATAACCTAAAGTGGGGAGTTTTCACTTCTCACCGTAACATTTTGAGGTAAATCTGGATTTATTTGTTAATTATATTATTTGATACTTAAATTTAACATTTCCTTATTCCTCTTTATTTTACAGAAAGTTTTTTTTTACTTATCATTCGACTTCCCTTTTATTGAGATTTCTATTAGTTGCTTATATTTAGTATATTTCCACATTTCCAAAAGCACAGTTAGCCAATACTAAATACAATCATTTTGTGATGCATTGTGTAAATTACATATGTTCCTGTAAATGCTCTCAACTAATTCAATTTTCCTATGACAACTATATATGCTCCTTGACTACAAAAAATTAGGTCTTCCTTATGCAAAAGCAAATTTTTCCACCTACCCGAGTCTATTAATTTAACAATTGCAATCAAGATTAAAAAATGACTGCAACGTACTATGTTTTTCTTTTTATAATCAACATACATTTCAAACAACAATTAATATTAGTTTTATTTTGATTAGTTATCTAGAGATGGAGGAGTAGAATATTAGCTTTATTTTGATGAATTACATAGAAATGGAGTAGAATTTAGGTAATGCACTTTTAAAATGAAAGAGATGTCATGTGTTTTGCTTTATATATGCGAATTATATGTTTCGATGTATGAGTTTCTCCTAACTGATTAACTCACAGCCAATGCAATATCTTCTTACTAACCGACTTAAACAATTACAAAAAATATAGCCATAATCAGGAGATGACTGCAACGCAAGCGTAGGCCGCCCTGCTTGTATTTTTTATATGTAATAGAAAAATAATTTTCGTACAATTTCTCATATTCTTTTTTTATACACACATGGCATGTAGACCGATAAAATACCTATAAGAGTGGATAGCTAGGTATGTATGATAGGTATACAAAAAATCATCACCTATGTAATAGAATGCATCCTACAATTAATTAAGAACAAAACAGTACTTTGATCTAAGGTTTGAGTCTTGTGAATTGAGTAAATAGACATTTAGAGTGTTTTACCCAAATGACTCAATTGGGGGGGTTTAAATTGATTATTTTTTAAGGAGCCATGATTGATTTTGGTATTATAAATCTCCAAATATATGCTAAATACTATACTAACATGGCTCCGCCATTGGTCCTAAGCACACTAAAACGTAATAGCAACAGACCCTTGATTTGCCTTTAAAAAGAAAAAACCCTTGATTTACATCACATAACTACACGAAACACAAAAGATAAATAGTAAAATGTAAAGTTTAACATCCAAATTCCAAACCAAACCTTACTAACCTCTTGTATATAGGGCCAAATGCATGAGATTGGCTGAATAATTTTCGGCATAAAACTTTAAGAGCTCGTGTCTTACATCCATTCCTCTTGCTTTTGGTTTTTCATCCAGTGTATGCCAATTCCCTAAATATATATTTGCAAGTTACAAGAGGTATTATATCTATATATGTACTAGTAATGACACGTGCGTTGCACGTATGTTAATAATTTATAAAACATATAAAAAATATTAAAATAATATAAATATAATAAATTACATATTAATTTGTAATATATATAACATACTAATAATGCTTAATAGTCTATGAAAACAAACCCACATTCTAATATCTTTCTACTGTAATAATATTTTTTAGGTTTATCAAAATTCGTCTTTGTCATCAAGTGCGACTAACTTGGTCTCTTTTCTGGTAGCTTTTCTCTTTGATTTTCGAAGTATTTTAGATACAGTATAATTAAATGTTTCCAATAAGTATATTTCTTTGTAAAATTTTTAATTTTGGTTATTTGTATTTTGGGTTAACTTAATTACGATTTACGAACTTTTTTTTTTCCATTCAATGAGTGATGACATTAACCAAAAAAAAGTTCTTGGAGAAAACAAAAAAATTACCAACTAAAAATTTCAATATGATTTATTTTCTTTAACAAAAGTTACACTTTCTCTTAAAAATCAATAGATCATACATTCATTATTTTTATTTTGCTCTATTAGCTAAAATCATATTATTCTTTTATTAGTATGCATAAAATTATAGTGTAATGATAAGACATCAAATTCAATTTTGATTCAACATGTCAAAGATACGCCTATATAGCATATAAGTACAATTTCTAATGGCCAAAGAAGAACATATGCATTAGTAATTAGGAAAATGTTAATTTTAATATATATTAACATAATACTTTATCACTTCATAAATTTATAAATACTAAGTGTTTTATTCTATTTTGAATAATGAAAACTTATACATTACATTAATAATAATTATCATAAAAAGTACAATAAAACTCGATTATATATCATATACGTAATTTTAAATATTAATGCTCTCTATTAACATTTTTATTTTTACATATGAAGCATATATATCTATTCAATGGTTAAGGTTATTGAAAAAATGTAGAGATTATCTTTTTTAGGATAATTTATAAAACATAAGAATTAAAATAATATGAACATTATAAATGACATATTAATTTGTAAATATATAAAATAAAAATTAATTTTTATAAATCATATATAATAAAAAAATCCAAATTCAAAAGAAATAAGTATATAATAAATAATATATGCTTAATAATTTTTGAAAACAAAGTTCTCATTCTAATCTTCTACTTTAATATTTTTGTTGATGATATTTTCTAAGTTCAGCAAAATTCGTTTTCGTTATCAAGTGTGAATAACTTGGCATTCTTTCTAATAACTTTTCTCTTTGATTTTACAGGTATTTTAGAAATAATATAATTAGCTGTTGCCAATAAGTATATTTATTAGTAAAATTTAAAATTTGGTTATTTGTATTTTGGGTTATTATATTTACTAATAATAATACTTTTTTTTAATTTTTAATATATATGTACATAATACTTCATCACTTCATAAATTTTATAAATAATAAGTGCTTTATTCTATTTTGATTAATGAAAACTTATACATTACATTAATAATAATTATCATAAAAGAGTACAATAAAACTTGATCATCATATACTTAATTTTTAAATATTAATGCTTTATTAACATTTTATTTGTACATGTTAAGCATATATATCTATTCAATGGTTAAGGTTATTGAAAAACTATAGAGATTATCAAAACAATTATAGTGTTATCAACAAATTCAATAACTTTATTAGAAAAATTTATTAATAATAAAGGTCAAATGCTATAGAAAAATACTTTGACAATTATTAAAAAAACAAACTTTGACAATATTAACAAATTAAGTAATCATACATTGGAGTAACTTTAAATCAATAACGAATAGTACCAATTCCCTATACTACAAACAAATTAATAAGCTAATAGCATCTCTAACAATTCAGTAACCTAAACAATATTCTTAATGACTTAATCATATTTTTACAATTAATTGTATAAGTAGATAATTTGAAATTTCATATATTAAATATTAGTAAAAGGAGATAAGTACAACTTCTCCTTTTAATACTGATATTGAAAATTGAAAAGTCATGCAATGGTATATATGGGTTCGAACCCCACCATCCCACCTCCCTACCTTGTAAAACAAAATGAAAGATTGAGCTTTTACAGTATTTTAATACTTTTCCTTCAAAATAATAAATGTTACCAATTTTCAGAAGAATAGAAGCTATTAACAAATCAGTAACCTTACATTTTTACTAATTTTAGTAACCTTTCATCCATAATAAATGTTACCAATTTTTCCATCTAAGGTTACTAAAAAGCTACATTGAAAACCAAAAAAGTTATAGTGTATGAACAATAATCTTATATCAAAGTTACTAAAAAACTCTACATTAAAAACCAAAGTTATAGTGTATGAATAAATTCAATAATCTTATATCGTAAAATTTAGTTTCATTTCATCAATATTAAAGGTACTAAATTTTCCATTTAAAGGAAATCCAATAAACTTACACTCTCAGTATATTTTGTAACTTTTCATCAATAATGAAGAACCTTACTACTTTCCTTATTTAAAGTTACTAAAAAAACTGCAGTAGTTACAAAGACGTTTGAGATCATGCTATTATCTGATTTTGTAACCTACATTGGTTACCAATTTTCACATCTAATAAGATTACTAAAAAAACTATAGAGGTTATTAAAAAAAATAAGATTATAACTTCAACGTTAATAACTTCTAAAACTTTTTAATTTAATTTTTCTAAATAAATTTTTTTTTAATTTTATTAGTTTATTTAACTTCAACTTTATTGTACATGTATTGTATATAGAGTAGTATATTCTTTTTTCGCTTTCACCAAGATTTTCTACATGTTTTATTCTTATATTATTGCCATTCTAATCCCACACCATAATGCTAATTAATTTCATAATTTCAATCCCCCAAGATAAATCTCACAACTCAATTAGGCACACCTTCAATTTCCTGTAAATAAATTTTTTATAAAATTGTAATTGAACCTAATACAATGTGAAGAAGTATAAAAGTGGGTATACAAATTGGGTTGAAAAACTGAATTTGATTTCTTATTAATCTTACATTTAAACTATAGTATTATCCATAAATTTATTAATCTTACATTTAAACTTTTATCAATAATGAAGGTTATCAATTTCTAATCTAAGGTTATTATAAAAGTATGAGGCTATCAACAAAAAATTTAATAATCTTACATAGTAATTTGAGTAACTTTTTATAAAACTAAATGTTACCATTTTTTTTTTGGAGGAGGATACACTAACTCCTAATAAAAAATCTTATTATAGTAAAGATATCTCTTTGTACGCTCAAACATATCCAATGAGAAATCACAACGAAGAAAAACTACCTTCATTAGAATAAATTAATGAAGCCTTTAAAACCCACATAAAGTGGCACAAAAATGATATGCAATTTGCATGTAGGACTTGAACTTGAGAACTTATGGTCTAATGGAGCATGCACCTACTATTGAGCCAAGGGCTCATGTGCAAATGTTACCAATTCTCTTACTTTTTTTTTTTTTTTAAAAAAGAAGGCTACATTACTATCAACAAATTTTATTAGTTTACATTCCTAATAATTCATTAATCTTACTTCCATATAATTTTACTAATCTTTCATTAGTATTGAAGGTTACTGGTCTTATCTAAAGTTACTAAAAAGACTATACAAATTATGAAAAATGTTATATTCTTATCAATAAATTCAGTAACCTTACATTATAAAGTTAATTATTAATTTTATATTTAAGGTTACCCAAGAGTTATAAAGGTTATAAAAAAAAAAAAAAGAACTTGCAATACTATAACCAAGTTCAACAAAATTACATTTTTTGTAATTTTAGTAACCTTACATCGGTTACCAATTTTCTTATCTAAATTTACCAAAAAAAAAAAACCTAATAGAGATTATCATAAAATTATGATTCTATCTGAAAAACTTATTTAGCCTAAAAATTTTAGTAACATTTTATCAATAATGATAATTGCGATTTTCTCATCGAATGTTAAAAAAGATTATATTGGTTATGAAAATGTTATAGTATTATAAGGAAATTCAGCGGGCTTACATTTTAGTGAATTTAGTAGGACTATCAATATTCTTATCTAAGATTAGTAAAAACATTATGGAGAGAATTAAAAAAGTTATGAACCTATCAACAAATTTAGTAACCATACATATTCTTATTACTTTTAGTAAATTTTCTTTGATAAGGAATGTTATTAGTATTCTATGATTATTAAAAATGGTATAACTTAATTAAAATTTAAAATTTCCAACTTAATTAAAATTTCTAAATTAATATAGAGGTGAAGGAAAAAGACATGAAAAAGAAAAAAGAAATTCTAACCAATACAAATTGTTATAGACTAAGTACTAAAGTATTATAATGAACTAATTATTAAAGTATACCTTAATGAAAATTATTATTTAAAGTATACATCACGTTAATTGGTAAAAAAAGTATACATCACGTTAAAAATTCAAAAGGTAAAAGTATAAACATTTTATATAATTTAATATATTATGTTAGAACATCCAAACAAAATTGTTAATCTTAATTAAACGGCAACTAAAATTTCGTATGGCCAATTTTGGATTATTATGAGAATCTTATTCATTTAGTAAGTTTGGCATAAGATTTAATTTTTTTTTTACACCAACATAAGATTTAATTTATTCACGAAGCTATATATATATATTAATTTGATATATTACATAATAACCCTTAAAACATAAACTTAAATATTTAAAAATAAAAAGGGTATTTTAGATATTTCAGGTCAATAGTTTTGAAGTTTAGACTTATATAGTATATAGATAGTATATAGATATGTCAGATTTTGTTAGATAAACAAAGAACATTGCGCTCGTTAATTTATGAAATAAATTACAAAAAAAAATAATAATGTGATTATAATGGACATAATTATCTAAGAACATCTAGATCATATAGTGGGTAACCTTTAGTTCCCAAGTCGGCTTTTATAATATGCATGCCTGAAATTCTGAATTTTGTCCAAACCTTTTTTTTTTGGTATTCATGAACATGATATTGATATGGATTATACAACAGTAGATAGCTTTCTTCTATCCCAAATCCCACCATGTCCATCACAATATTTGAACACAAGAGCTCTTGCAAGAAAACCCAAGCTTTAAGTACTGCTAGGTGTCCTTGGGGACATTGTGTCCTAACCTTTTACATTGCAAATTCCATTTGATGCAATTTGGAGACATTCAAGAAGAAAAATCCATTTCAATTAAGATATATTGGACAACTAAAATTAATTAGTGAAATTATAATCAGCAATTAAGCCCCTTATTTGATGTTGGCCCCTTCACTTAATTAATTAATACAGGTTTAAGGCCAAACAGAGACTATCTGCAAATGTTGAGACATAAATTGACCAAATTAAGAAAAATTATCTCATCTATGGACAGTGGATTTTATAAAAAAAAAAAAATACATAAATGGGGTTAAAGGATTGACGTATCTTTTTAGGTAATTTCTATAATTATTTTTTCACTATGTGTTTGGATTGAGGGGAGGAGAGGGGAGAATGGGATGGGATAAGATGGTAATGGAGGTTTTAACAGGTCTTTTCCCTTGTTTGAATTGTAATTTTAATTGGACCAATGGGTTTTGGAGGTTCCACTTAGATCCTCCATAAGACTCCATCCTTTTTGTAGCCAGTATTAGAGCAGCGAGAAAAACTAAAAAAGAAAAGCTAAATATCCAAAAAAATCTCTTATATTTTTTTTTTGGGACAAAATAATTCTTTATGTTTTTTTTTGGACAAATTAATCCCTTACGTTTCAAAAATGAATCCGTTTAATCTTTTTTTTACGGTTTGTTAGTCATGTGACGGCACGTGACTAACGGCGTTAGTAATGCCGATGTGGTTTTTTCATGTGGGACCCACATGCCGAAAATTAAAAAAAATAAATATTTTTTTTTAAATTTTTTTTTGACAACAAAACAAGATTTCAACTCATACTCTTCCTCGAGAGCAGATACTATCAACAACAAAATCACAAGAAGGACACCAACAACCAATCAATCAACATCCATAAACTTATAGTTGATATGAACACTATTTTTAAAACTGACAAAGAAAAATTTACAAAGAAATATTATTTTCCAGCAAATTCATAATCAGAGAGCTTGAAAACATAAGGGATTTTTTTTGGGTATTTAGCCAAAAAAAAGATATTTTTTTTGTTATAAAATTCATTCATAATCCCTACTTTCTTTTCCTTTACATTAATTGTTAAACCAAATAAGGTATTTTAAACGTTCCTTCACTTGCTTTCCCTTCTCAATTTTAAACTATCCAAACAACATCTAATACTTCATTTCTTTTCCTTCGAGAAACACTCCTAATCTCTCTCATTTCTTTTCCTTTACTAATCCTCCCCAAAATAAATCCAAACACACTGTAAATACATAATTACTTAAGGAGAAGGGATCAATATATACACCAGTGTAAACAAATTTATTTTACACACTTTTATAACGTAATCTAGAATTAATATTTTAAAAAACAAACCATTAGATTTAATACTCTTATTATATGAATGATGCATGCCAAATTTGGAGTCAATCCAAAATCTTAATCATATCAATCGAGACTATAAAAATTTTCAATATTTTCAATATATATTTAACAGTGGAAAATATTATATTTCAAACATATAGTTAAACATCTTTAATTATTTCCAAATTTGACATGCATGATCTATGTGATTAGAACTTAAGATTCAATGGTATGATTAACCAAATTTAAACTCTATAAAAAGATATAGAAAAGCAAAAAAAGGGGATGTGAACTTACACCAGTTGTAAGTAAATCCCTCCTCTTATTTAAGTAATGGTTATATGTCCATTTTTTAACTTGCATGTGGAGTCTAAAAATTTCAGAGACAGTATCCCCTAATTAAAAAGTCTGAAACCAAAACGTTGACCTTAAAATAAGATTTGATCAATCCAAAGAGTACTTAAATAGTCCACACATGAACAAGCATAATGACAGCCCAGTCAATTGCAAAATTCAGGGTTAGTTTGGTGTTTTGCGATTGTAATCTTAAAAACCTCGGTTTAGAGAAAGTACCTTTGAGAAATACTTTTCAAAATTGTAATAAAAAATTATGATAATGTTTAGTATTGTTATGAAAAGTATAGTAGAGAAGTCAAATGACTTAGAAAAATATAAGCTTAAAATGAAAGAGATTAAAAGCACTTCTGAAACACAAAAACACATAAAATCCTTTAAATAGTTTCTTTCCGTGTCTTTTTTAACTTATGTCCTTTTTTAGACATTTTATAATTATACCATATGTTTTTTTATAGCAATACCAAATACTAATTATATTTATATACAACAATTTCAAAAAGCACTTCTTAAAAAAAGTCGTTTTTTCCTTTTTCAAACTGCAACCGTAATACTAAACTAGTCGAGAGTCATTTAATACTCAAAAGCACTTAAATATTAGCTTTTAAGGTTCGGTTGTCTTTTGTGGTTAAAATTAGATTTTGACACAAACTATGACTTATTTACTGTTGCGTTTGAAGGTGACAAACAATTTCTTTTATCTCCAAACATATTGCCAAACTAGGCTATATTCTCAAAAGAAAGACAGGTAGTGAAACGGAAAGGAACCGACCATACAAATAAGGGAAGATGTGAAATAACAGAGTTTTTACCTACATCATATCTATGATGAGGATGACTTTCCTTGCTGATGTGTCTGTGTAGCTACATGCAAATATAGAAAAAAAATCAACAATATTTGTACTCCATTCTTTATAATTTCTTTTCTTCTAGAGATACAAGTAAAATCTTATTACAATCATTCTTATATATCCATCTATCTAATGAAAATTCAACAAACAAACAAACAGACTATCACTAAGAACCTACCTACCAAATAAACTTGTAAACTTATTACAATCATTCTTTTATATCCATCTATCTAATGAAAATTCAACAAACAAATATACAAACTATCATTAAGAACCTACCTACCAAATAAACTTGTAAACAAACAAAACCCACATTTTGTTGACGGACTTGAACAAAACATATCTTATGATTCAGGCACCATGAATTGTTGGAATTAAAATAAGTCCAATGTAATGTTTTAGTATTTATTTATTTACTTAAATTTAACATTTTTATTTCGAGTTACTATTTTATTTAGTAGAGTCCCTTAAAATCTAAGTATTCAAATATAAATATGGTGCTATGTCTAGAAATTAAGGTGAGACGATCAAAATCTTCAAATTATGTGTTGAGTTGTTGTGTGTAAGACGAGAAATTGTATGATGCCTAAAGTATAGCTAATTAATCAGGGTTAGTTAAAATATTGTGATTTTGAGTTAAAAAACTCCATTAAAATTGTTACTGTTCTTGTGAGCTCAGTTTATCAAATTAATAAAATTTCTTGTTTTTGGTGTTTATTCAAATAAAATCAAACTTTTTGTTCTTACAATTGGTATGGTGTGGTAAAGATTTTGATTCGGGGGAGAAAACAAAAAAGAAGATAATAGATGCAGTTTGTGCAAAGTATTTTCATTAAATTCGATGGGAAAAATCTATTTCAAGAGTGAGTTGTTTTGATGCAGTGTATATTTTCTGAAAGCGTTAAACATTTGAGATGTTATTGAGAATGAGTTGTTGAACTAGTTGATATTAATACTCTAACAAAGAGCAGAAGAGAGAATTAATTAGTATTCACAATAAAGATGATTGGATTATTCATCGTACTTTTACAAATTTGGAGTTATCAGTTACTCAAAAGATTATTTATATGAAGTTGTCAAAGGAGGCTTGTGATACCTTGCTTTAGTCCTATCAAGGAGCTGCACCAGTGTAAGATGAATTTAGTCAGAATAAAAGGAGAAATTTCAGATATGATCAAAGGCAATGTAAGAAAGGTAATTTTGATTTAAATCATGATTTGTTTAATGTTCAGTGTCACAAGTGCAAAAAGTATATATGAGCATTTTCTATCTTAGTGCAAGTATCATACAATGTAATAACTGCGACAAAAATTGTCAATATATAGCATAGATTGTTGTTCCATTTGTTTAATGTTCAGTGTCACAAGTGCAAGAAGTATGAGCATTATCTATCTGAGTGCAAGTATCATACAATGTAATAACTACGACAAGTAGTGTCAATATAGCATAGATTATTGTTGTTTCGCAAGACATGATAATAGAGCTTTCAGATTGAATTAATTTGAAACAAAAATTATTAATTACTAGGGAAAAGTTTCATCTAAATATGATGGTGTGAAATTTTTTGGTGAATGGAAAAACATGAAAGAATTTGATTTTGATTTCTTTGATGATGAATGCGTGAGCATGAATCAATTCTTTGAAATCAAGAGCATATGAAGAAACAGTTTGACAAGTTTAAAGAGACAAATGAGTTGAAGATGAAAATCCAGTTTGACTTAAAGAAGAAAATGCTGCATGCTTCGACTACTGCAACAATAATTCCATCAAAGATTCTGACAATTGATGGTATTGGTTAATGGATCATAAAGAGGTTGATTTAAGGGAAGCTACGTTGGAGTTAAATCTAACCTAATAATTTTTTAAGGGTAATTATTTGATACACCGGTGGTGTAAATTTTGGACTCCACAGACGGGTTGTGGAGTTGACACATGTCCATCTTTTGAATTAATTAAGTTTTAAATATTTTAATCTAGTCCCTAGAGGACACATGTCACCCTTCAGGACCCGCATGTGTAGTCTGCTAAACTCCATTGACGTTGTATTGCATATTTAGCCATTTTTTAATTATGAGTTATTTTATTTAATGGAGGCCATTAGGGTTATAAATAGGGTGTTATGTCTATAATTATAGCTGAGCCTCAAAAGCTCAATGTATTGAGTGGTTGTGTGAGACTTGAAAAATGATGCATCTAGTAAAATTCAACTAGTGTTATAATTAAAATATTGCGAATTTGAGTTGAAACCTCCTTTAAAATTGTTATTATTCTTGTGAGTTCAGTTTATTAAATAAATAAAGTTCTATTTGGTGTTTATTCCAATCAAAACAAACTTTGTGTAACCTACATACAACTATCAAATTAAAGAGACCATCCCATTCCACCCCAATTCCGTCCCAAAGTTTTAATCTAAACTCGATTAGGGATAGATAAATATACCTTTACTTTAATCATTATTTCATGATGTCCCAAATTTAACCAACACTAGAGATCCTTACAACAAATATAGTCATGGATCAAGAGACAGAATTGAGAATACCCAAAAAAAATGTTCGTCAGATTAGCAATAATTCTGAATGAACTAATATATTGAGATTTGGTAATTCTCTTTCGATGGTGGCAAAAAGAAGAGTTTAAAGATCAATTATATATAGTAAGATTAATACCTGTAACATTCTCCTCCCATCAGACAATAAGTTATTTTGGTAAACTGGAGAGGCAAGGAGAGGAGGAAGCAGTTAATTATGGTCTAAAAATACTTATAAACAACTAACATTTATGGAAAGAAAGAAAAATGGTGATGACCAAAAGAGCTCACCAGACTCGACAGTATTAATTTCGCTCCTCATAGCTTCAGTCGGCATCAATGGGTTGAGAAAGAACTGGGAAAAGCTGAATTGTATTGTGCCAAAATAGATTGAATAACAATTATAGAAAAAGAACGGATATCATGAACTTTACATGAACATTAATGGATTCAATTTGACAAAAATAAGACCTAAAAAAAAGGGAAAATGGAAAAGGCAACTCTTACCGATCCAAAGCTTCTTCAAAACAATCATTCTTAATGCCAAAATGATATTCGGTGAAATCAACACTAACAGTACTGTTTGTGTAGCCTCCTTGCTGCCAATGGTAAACAAATTTAATAATTTAAGAAGCACATTGTAAATGTGATCGGGAATATATTGATTAAATTACAAAAAAATTTTGGATTGGCATACTTTAGAGATAATATTTATTTATGTATATAAAAATACTTGTTGAGCAAGAATTCTGAAAGGATGAATTTTTGGTAAGCAAGTTAGTGTAGTTATTAATTGACACTTGTCAATGAATCTTTACTCTTCATTTTTGGATAAAACCCTGCAAGTTGAGTATTGAAGCATGTAATTTTTTTCTATATTGTGTGAATGGTTTATTTATCATTCAAAAATGTAACTAATTTATAATTCAAAAAAATGTAACTAATTTATAATTTAAAAAAATGTAACTAATTATTTATAATTCAAAAAAAATGTAACTAATTTATATACTTTTGCTTCACTTTCGACCTTCTTTTAATGTATTCTCTACTAATTTATTAAATTGGACACATCACTGACACTATATAAGAGAACAAATAAAATTAAATCAAAATCCCCAGTCCCGCGCATACCTCTGTAATGTAATTTTGGTAACTAGCCTCTGAAGGATATTTTCCACTTGCATGAGGCAGCAGCCGCACTACAAGCAATAACCAAAAAAAAGAAACATATACTGAATAAGAAAAAACATTATTGATTTGCTCATTTGAACCCAAAACCAAAATCTCAATGCTCAAACCTTATTTCTGACAAAAAATAAAAGAATTAAGGCTTTTTAATGTGGCCGTGGTCAGGAAAAAATTGTTTCAATATATAAGGACGAAATATATTTTTTTAATGGAACTATGGCTTGTTGTGTGGCCAAATAAAAAAAAAAATGAAACACTAGAGTTGTTTAGTTTTTTAGTCTATATATAATATATACGTCCAAAATGTATGAAAAAAAGAGGCAACAAAACTGGGGAGCTTTCTCATTTGCGATTCTGATGCAGCTCAAATATTTCTGACTAGTGGGGTGGTATAACCATCAACATCTATGACGGATTGCGATGGAAATACAAATACCCACGAATATTGTTTTCCACCAAAGTGTAACCACGAAAAAGGTGGATATAAGTTGGTAGATATACTGTATTTTTCTTGTAGTGATATGGTTATTATATTCGTCGAAAACATTATATACGTCGAAAATGTATTTAGGAAGGGAGGAATAGAGTTTTTCATGCGCCGGGCCAGGCCGGATCCAAGATTTGATCTATACTTACATGGTTTGTCCAAGCCCGACCCAACCCGATTAAACGGGCCTTAATTTATGCCTAAACCCGTCCAATTAAAAAAAAATTTGTCTAAGACCCGTCCAAGCCCAGCCGTTTAGTAATTAAATATATATTATTTATTTATTTTGAACTCATTATTTATTATTTATTATTTAAAATATATTTATTATTTATTATTTAAAATATATTTATTATTTATTTAATAGTATATATTATATCTAAGATAGTAAAGCTTAATTAACATATATATTTTTTATCAAAATAATTAATTTAAACATCTAATGAATATTTTAATTAGTCAATCTAATTAAAAATAAATAAAATAATCTAATTATTTAAGCATACGGGCCGGATCGGGCTCGGGCCGGGCTTTTATGGCTAAGACCAAGCCCGGCCCATTTTGTAAACATGTCTTAAAATTTTATCCAAGCCCGTCCAATAGGCTTCAAATTTTTGTCCAAACCCTCCCAAATATCGGGTGGGTTTACGGGTTTGAACGGATAACCCGGCTCTTGAACAGGTCTAGGGAGGAATATGTTCGATCTTATGATTTATTCAAATTTATTTATAAGATAATAGTGGCAATTAAAGGTTTGTTTTGCATCAATTATCAAAGAAAAAAAAAGTTTGTTTGCATCAATTCTCCAAAAATTAAAAAGTTTCTTTTGCATCACGAATAGTTGAAAAAGGAAAAAACTGTTTTGAAAAAAGTAGTATTTTTTTAAATTGCTATTAAGTGCTTAATATATATAATATTAACAAAAAGAAGAAAAAAATTAATAATTTTACCAAAAATCACTTTTACTGAGAATCAAAAGTACATCTAAAATCATATTATAGAGAATTTTAGTTAATGAAACAAAATAAAACTTATTTGAATGAAACTATATGTTTGAGCTGAAAAGCAGTTTTCGCTGACAAAATATGTAACATAAACAAAGAGTTGAGAGTTTTGAACATAAGAAGAATATATATAGTGATGAGAGATTATGTAACGTACTGAGAAAATGCGCAAGGCCCTCCAGCCCGTCGGGATCAGAGAAGTAGCCGACACCGACAGACATACAAGCAGCAGACTGTAAATGTAAACACAATGAAAAAAAAAGAAACTAAATTCGAGAGAAAAAGAGAAAAATAAGCATTAAGTTGCGGGCATAGCGCTCTTGCCTGGTCGGTGTCGGGATCGCTGATGAGCAGAACTTGGAGGGAGTTTCTGAGGACAATTTTCTTGTACTCTCTCCTGTCTGTTCGAGCCTTTACTATCTCCTCCATTTCTTCTGTCGCATCGGCGTTACCCATTTTTCACTGGAATTCGATCGGTCAATCCAGAAACAAATAGCTAGCTAGCAAAGTCTCTGTGTTTTTTTTTTTTTTTCCCTGGTTTTGGATTTTTGCTGCTTTGAAGATATTTCGAAGGGGAAGGCTTGAGTTTTTGTATATATATGGAGTATATATATAATATATATATATTTTTTTTACTTTGATTTGACGAGAACGGTGGTAAACTAACTATTAATTCACTTTCTTTCGTTTTTCCCCAATGAAAACAACATGAATTAATTTACAATGAAGGTTTTGACCTTCTGAGATCACCTACCTTGTACATCTTTATTAAGAAACAATACAAAAAAATAATTCAGAATCGATAATTAAAATGGCACGTTCATTTTGCTAAAAGTCCTTTTGTTTGGAAAGAATCAAAATGATTCAAGATATACGGTTTGGTTTGGGTTTCCCAACAAAATTTACGGATGCTAAAATATGCATTCCACAGTTTTGCTGATATATTTGTTAAAGCATTCTAAAAAATTATTATAATATTAATATCGAGTTTTTACTCAGATAAAAATAAAAATTTTAGTTGCTTTGCACAATATTGTACCAAACAAAAGTAAAATGGCACATCACTATTCACCACTACCACTAGAAATCTCACTATTTTCATTTTCTTTTGCCAATTTTTAAAGCTCTATTATAATATCTTAATACACTTATTAAAAATTATTTCATCTCAAATACACTAAAATAATATTTACCCAATTTTTCAATAATGAATGTGTGTAGAGTCAGTGACAAAGAGAAAGGGCTGATTTGATTTGATTTCTTTTTTCTTTCTTTATATCTATTAGTATTACTTTTTGATTTGATTCCATTTTGTGTCTGCTAGTGCTAGGTTATCTTGCTTTGAATGTGATGTCAATGGATATGGATTAATGATTATAAGTTAAAAATTTTTAAATTATACTTCGTTGGATGTGGTGAGATGGAATATGAATTATTAGGATTTCATATCCAGATAAAGGCACCTGTACTATTTGGCATATGATGGTTGATATATACTCTCCCTGTCTCAATATATAAGTCCCTTTTAACTATATCATCAAGATTAAGAAAATTAGTTATGACTCAAAATTTTATGTATTTTTACTTTGTTCTTCTATTTTTACCCCTATTCTCTTTCTTCCCACTCACTTTCTCTCCTCATACTCACTCTCTTAACTACCACTACTATATGCAAGGGTAGCTTTGGAAATAACTAATGAATATGCATTGGATTTGATAAAGGGACTTATAAATTGGGACAAAGAAAACTTCTAGAAAGGGACTTATATTTAGGGATAGAGGGAGTATCATTTTACTCATAATTATTGCGTTGTACCAGATCTTTTTCCCTTCGCCAATCTTCTTCTACAGTCTTGTGTTTTTTGCAACTCAGGAATATTGGATTCTTACTTAAATAAATTTTTTAGATATAGAGTCTCTCTAGAGCGGAGCTCTAGGAGTGTTTTGAGTCTAGCTGTGGGCAAGTTTTGATTTTAGTTTCTCTAGTGCTTTGGTTTGGTTCGTGGTAAGAGTTTCTGGTTTTCTGTTTTCTTTCGGATTGATCAAGTCATATATAGGTGTCGTTCTGGTGGTTGGTTTGTTGATAATGACGGATGATCTTTCAAAGATTTATAGCCAACTGGCTTTGATAGAGGACGAGGAGGATGGAGTTAGTGATGATGAATCTGTTCCGACAGAGAAGGACCCTTCGGAGGACTTTTGGCTGGTTAATAAGCTTTTGACTATAAGGCCTTTCAATCAGCAAGCTATGATTCAGACATTGAGACAGGTATGGAAGCTAGTTCAGAAATTCTCAATTATCACTTTAGAGGATAATCTCTTCCTCTTTAAGTTTGCCTCTGCAGCAGATCGGGAAAGAGTTGTTGAAGGATCTCCATGGTCTTTTGATAAACATATGCTTTTATTTGCTAAATATGATGGTGATATGAAGCCATAGGACTATCAATTTAATCGATCTATGTTTTGGATGTGTATTTATGATCTTCCCTTGGGGAAAAGGACTTTGGAGATGGCAGAGAAGATATGCCATAAGTTGGGAATGCTCGTTGCAGTGGATCCCTCGTTAGCTATGTAGGGTTGGTCACGGTTTCTTCGAGTTCGGGTAGAGATTGATGTTACTAAGCCTTTACGGCGTATTATTCTGATTGGTTCCCTAAGCAATGGTGTTCATGGCTTTCTCAAATACGAACGTTTACCTGAATTTTGTTTCTCCTGTGGTTTACTGGGGCATTGTTGTATTGATTGTGAACATGAAGATCCGGGTAAAGGTGAGAATGTTTATCAATGGGGAGATTGGTTACGTGCTTTACCTTTGAAACCACGACTTTCAGGTTCCGGGAAGACAATAGCTCCGATCTCGAAGATGGCGTTGGTTAGAAGAGACTATGCTGTCAACTTTGATAAAGAAAGTGGGTGCAGAAGAGAATTATTCCCGGAAGGTTCAGGCAATAATGGTGATTGACGATTGCCGGCGGAGTCTGATGTTGCCAACAATGGCGATAGGGGAAAGGTGGTACAAGTGGCCGGATTTTTAGGAGATGATCACGATGGGAAAAATGATAATTCAGCAGATTCTGAGGAAGAGATTGTGCATGAAACGAGGAATAATGAATCTGCTATTATTGTGTTTGATCTCGATAAATCAGTGATTGCGTTGAATGTAATTAAGGAGATGTCGTTGGAAGACAAAGTAAGGAGTCAGAGGACTGTTTCGAGTAGGAGGATTTTTAAGCCAAAAGCTAGTTTTGTGGCGAAAAACAAGGTGCTTGATAATAGGGGCCTTAATTCGAATTCAAAAGAGGCTAGCACAAGTCCTAAAGTTTTGGGCCGATTAGAGAATGAAGTGGGCCAAAGAGCTAAAAAGAATCTGAAATGAGGTGCTATAGAGGATTTGGGCCAGGTTGGGGTCTCGGCTGCCAAGCAAAAATTGTCTATTAAGGAGCCTGATATGGGTTTGGCAAATGGCGTGCTTCCAAACTTGAAAGTAGCAAATTCAGAAACGAAGGCTCATTCTTTCAAGAGCAATTCTAATTGCACACAGTCAAGTGGGAAGAGCTCTTGGAAGAGAATGGCATGAGAGAAAAGAGAAGTTGGAAGTAAGATGCATGAGTTAAATGATAAATTGAGTGGTGCTATAAATAGCAGCTTTATGGAGATTGAAAACAAAGTGGGTGGGTAGTAAATCTCCTGAAATTTCTTCCCAAATCCAAAATAATGTTGCAACAGTGTAGGCTGCTGGACAGCCCCACCGACAGCCATGATAGGTGTTACTTGGAACTACCGTGGGCCTGGGAACCCACATGCAGTTAGAGCTCTTTATGAGCTTATTCGAAAGGAGAAGTCAAATGTCATATTTCTTATGGAAATTAAGCTCCCCGTGAATAAGTTAGATGCTATTAGTCGTAGATGTAGAATGTCTTCTTGTTTTGGTGTTAATGCTATAGGTCAGAGTGGTGGTTTAGCTATGCTTTGGGATGATAAAGTGGATTTGCAGTTAGTTAGTTTCTCGCAAAATCACATTAGGATTTTAGTTGATGAGAAAAATGAGGATGCTAAGTGGAGACTTACAGGTCTTTATGGTGAACTCGATGTTAGTCAGAGACATAGAACTTGGAGTCTCTTACGACAACTTACTGCTAATCCTAAAAAATGCTGGTTCTGCTTTGGTGATTTCAATGAAATTTTGTGGCAAAAAGAGAAGGAATGAGGGAGTTTGAGATAGGAAAGTCAGATGGTGAATTTTCGAGATACTTTAAGTAAGTGTAGCTTACAGGATATAGGGTTTGTTGGCCATAATTTTACTTGGAAGAAAAGAGTGATGGGTGGTGAGAGAAAGACTTGACCGTGGGGTGGCATCTATGGAATGGTTGGCTCGCTTTCAAACTGTTAGAATCGAGCATTTGACTTCTAGTGTATCAGATCATTCTCCTATTTTATTGAGATATGTTGTTGTGGGGAAAAAGAAAAGAGATTGCCTAAGCGGAGCAAAAGACAGTTTTTTGAGACAGGGTGGTGTAAAGAACCTGATTGCAAGGATTTAATTATTGAAAATTGGGAATTTTCCAACGGTATGGATCTTTTAGGCCAAATTGAACATCTTCGAAGTGCGCTACATGGTGTTTATGTTTAGAAGTTTTCGGCTTTAAGAGATAAGATAAATGAGCTCTCCGAATTGCTTAAGAATATGGGCGATGGTGATGGTAGCAGTGAGCATTTGGAGAAGGAAAATGAGGTGCGGGAGGAGCTTAATAAGTTATTGGAGGAAGAGGAAACTTTCTGGATGCAGTGGTCTAGGGAAAAGTGGTTGAAGGATGGACATAAAAATACAGCTTACTTTCATGCGCAGGCTTCTAAGCGCAAGAAGAAAAATTTTATTGGGGAATTAGAAGGTGAGGACGGTAGGAAGACTGATGATCCGACATAAATACAAGAAATTTCCTCCAATTATTTTAAGAAACTCTTTACCATGAATGGGTCAACGTGCTATGATGAAATCTTAGATGTTGTCCAACCATCTATCACAGCAGAGATGCATGAGCATCTTCTTTCAGAGTTTTCTGTCGAGGAGGGTCTCAATGCTCTAAACAAATGCACCCTAGTAAAGCTCCTGGACCCGATGGTATGCCTTCTTTTTTCTTTCAAAAATTTTGGCATATTGTTGGTAGTGAAATCACTAGCTTCTGTTTAGATTTTTTTCATGGTAATTTAGATTTGATTTCTGTCAATAAGACGCATATTGTGCTTATTCCTAAGGTTGATAAACCCTCAAATATGACTTAGTTTAGGCCTATTAGTCTTTGCAATGTGCTTTAAAAAATCATTTCGAAAGTGCTGGTTATAGGCTTAAATCTATCCTGCCTATTTGTATTAGTGAGTCTCATAGTGCTTTTGTACCTAGAGGTTGATTACTGATAATATTCTTGTGGCGTTTGAGTTATTACATGCTTTGAAGCATGAAAAATAAGGCAAACAGGGTTACTTTGCATTGAAATTGGATATGAGTAAAGCTTGTGACAGAGTGGAATGAGATTTTTTGGACGCCATTATGTTGAAAATGGGTTTTGAGCAACGAGTTAACATGATAATGCAATGTGTTAGGTTAGTTTCCTTTTCAGTAGTAGTTAATGGTGATGTTACGGATGAGTTCCGACCAGAACGAGGCCTGCGACAAGGTGATCTTTTGTCTCCTTACTTGTTCTTAATGTGTACTGAAGGTTTGTCTGCTCTATTATCCAAGGGGAAAGAGAATGGTTTGCTTAGTGGTGTCTCTGCTTGTCAACATGGGCCACGAGTTAGTCACTTGTTTTTTGCTGACGACAGCCTGCTTTTTGGAAAAGCAAATTTAGCTGAGAGCAAGCAAGTGAAAGATCATTTGAAGATCTATGAGAAATGCTCGGGTCATGAGATTAATTTAGAGAAATCTGTTGTCTTGTTTAGCAGTAACACGAAGCAATCTGATCATGATGATGTGAAGGCGATTTTTTAAGTTGGGGAACATAGCATTATTGAAAAATATTTGGGTTTGCACACTTTTGTTGGTCGTGATAAAAAGAGCCCTTTCAATTGGATTAAAGAGAGGATAGCCAAGAAAATTGCTAGGTAGAACACAAGATGGTTGCCACAGGGTGGACGTGAGGTTATGATAAAATCTGTGCTTCAAGCAATTCCCACATATGCCATGAATGTATTTGCTTTTCCTCAAAGTGTTTGCACTGATATTGATGGTATGTTGAGCCGTTTCTGGTGGAAGTAGCATCTGGATAAAAGGCCTATTTATTGGATTGCATGGAAGAAGCTTTGTAAAGCCAAAGATTTTGGTGGACTCGGCTTTTGTGATATGGAATCTTTCAATTTAGCCCTTCTCGCTAAGCAAGGATGGCGCCTTATACATAATTCGGATAGTTTGATTGCAAGAATCCTTAAGGCTTGATATTTATTCGAGAGCATCATTTATGGAGGCAAAGTTAAGATGGAGGCCTTCATTTACATGGCGTAGCATCATGAAAGGAAGAGAGCTGCTTCGATATGGGCTATGTTGGCGAATTGGGGATGGCAGAAGTGTGCGAGTTCTCCATGATCGTTGGGTCCCGAAAATCCTTGAGTTAATTCCCCATTCTGGCCAAGGGAGGATTATTGATGATTTTCTCGTATCAGATTTAATGAATGAAGAAGGGAACAGTTGGGATTATGAGGTTGTTATGCACAAATTTGATAGGCTGGAGGCAGAAGCTATTTTGCATAATCCTTTAAGTTCGCATTTGAAGACCTCCTTGTTTGGCAATTTGATAACAAAGGGCAGTATTCTTCCAGGAGTGGGTATAGAGTGCTTCAAAGTTTACAAAATACTGAAGAAGACTTCAATGTAGAAGATTTAGAATCGAATAAGTTTACCTTGAGGAAGATTTGGAGAGCAGTTCTTCCGCCGAAATTAAGAGTCTTCTCTTGGAGGATGTTCCATGAATCCTTACCCGTCATGGAAAATCTTCACAAAAGAGGATTGGATGTGGATCCATTATGTCCTAGGTGTCGGCTAGAAACAGAAACATGTCTTCACGCCACAAAACAATGTGTTTTTGCTGCTGAGGTCTGGGCTCACACATGGAATTTCTTTATCCATGATGAGTCATTGCATCACACTGGAGATGAGGAATGGGTAAGGGCGAATCTCGACTCCAATTCTGACTGGTATAGGATTGTGTTGGTAACGGCTTGGGCGGTTTGGGGAGCTCGGAACGCCGCTGTGTTTGAGGAGCAATTTATACCGGCCTTTGAGACTGCCTCATTTGTTTATTCCTATGTTAAGGAATTTGCTAGATGTCAGGCTATCATCGAGATCCCTTGTACCAGGTCTATTTCAAAATGGCAGCCTCCAAAATCTGATCTAATTAATATTAATTTCGATGGTGGAGTGCGAGCAACAGCTGGTTATGGCAGTTATGGTTTAGTTGCCCGAGATTCCGACGTTCAGCCATTAGGAGCATGTGCTGGAAAGATCAAGTATGTCTGTGATGCTTTTGCTACGGAGGGCTTTGCAATTGTGAGGGCTTTACAGTGGGCGGAAGAGATAGGTTTTAGGAGGGTTATTTTTGAAGGCGATGCACTGAGCATTATCAACAAGATTAATTCTCTAAATACAAATTTTTCCCCTATTGGAGCTTATATAACTGAAGCAAAAGCTCTTGGATTGCACTTTCAATATTGCTGCTTTCAACATGTTTCTCGTAATTGCAACTTAGTTGCCCACAAGTTTGCTCAATATGGTTTGTCGTTGAGTGAAGAAATTGTATGGGTAGAGATTATGCCTTCATGGCTATATGATACTCTACATTTTGATTGTACTACTTCTTCATCTTAATGAAATTTAGCATATTTTATTTGAAAAAAAAAGAATATTGGATTCTTCATACATTATCAAGTCTTGCGTTTTTTACAACTCAGGAATATTTCATTCTTCATACATTATCAATTCATCGAGTGAAAGAGTCCTGGCCAAAATTTTCTCAAACGCAGACCGCTCAATCCTTATCTCATCTGCCACAGGGCTGCAAAATTACAACTATATTCTCTTGTTTATTCATCTATTTTCATCGCCTTTCTATATTCCCTCATCAACTCATCTCCTTCATTCGTCAAAGCTTCCGCGTCGGTGACATAATTTCCTCATATTTTCTTCATCAAATCATCCGCCTTTTTATATCCCACCCATGGCCCTTCATTATTTGTTTTTGTTTCTTGGATTTAATGATTTAAGAGATTTGCTCCAGTCGAGAACTCGAGATTTTTGGTTACTGGAATTATGGAGATTCTTTTTGCATTAGGGACAATGAGTTTGCACTAGGGAAGATAAAAACAATAAGATTGGGGAAGAATGGGGAAAAATCTAGTACAATACAATACTTTTAAGTAGAAAATCCCTAACCATTGGATGTCGAATACTACAAGTGTCTTTTATCTAAATGTGGACTGGCCTCTCCAGTCCCTTTTATAGACTGGAGAGGAGCCAAATCCTTATTAAATAGGTTGAAATAAGACAAATTTTCACAGTTAACTTAGTGGGTTAATGTAAAAAGTTAAACGGAAAGAAAATATATTACCTGTTAAAAATTTTCAAATCATTCATGGGAACCGTTCAAGTTGTAAACACTAAACAAATAACGACTGAATTACAACAATTCGGGGGAGAAAGTGAAATCAATAGACAAGTGGTGACAACGGTTGCCCCCGTTGGTAGACTCATCCGCCATAATCAGGTGCGTGACGCGGGTCGAATCTGGATTAGCTAGAGCTTTGCTCTGAATACCGGATGGGGTAAAAAAAAAGGAGGTGACCACGGTTTGATTTCGGTTCGGTTCCGGTTCTTGAAAAGTTGGAACCAAAACCTTAACTTTAACCTTTAAGTAAGGTTTCAGTTCCGGAACCGACGGTTCTCAATTTGGTTTCGGTTCCAAACCGGAAACTTTTTTATTTAGGAAATATTTTTAAAAATAATGTAATATATTTAGTTAATTAATTAAGTTTATTTTTAAAAATATATATATATATAAGTAAATATCAAATAACATGTCTATTAGCACTAAATTAAGGAAATTAATTAAGAAAACTAATATATATTATAGATTTTATAAATATGTTAATAATAAAAATAATTAAAATACAGACAGTTCCGGTTCGGTTCTGGTGACGGTTCCATATATGTGGAACCAAACCAAAACCTTCCCAAAAAAGGTACCGATTCGGTTCCGGAACCGGAATCTTTTTAGTAGTTCCGATTAGGTTTTGGTGACCACGATTCCAGTTCAGTTCTACGGTTCGAACCAAACCGTGGTCACCTCTACAATAGACGAATGTTTTTTTTCACAAACAGCAAGAAAGTTTATTTATTAAATGAGTTGAGCATTACATATATTACTAGTATTAATCATCATGGGCTTTACACTGATCAAAATACAAAAGATGCTCAAAAAAAGGCTTTGTATTATGAAACTCTTTATACGATCTGATATCCACAGCCTTCTTTGCTACGCTGTCTGCTACCTGATTTGCCTCGTGGTACACAAAATGTATGCTCAAGTGATGGAATCTTCCTGCAAGATCAACACACTCATTAAGAAGCAACTCCTGATAAGGGGGAGGAGATTGCTTCCCATGAAACATCAAAGATTGAGCTTAGAGAGTCAGACTCAATAATCAAATGAGTGATATTCATATCAATAGCCAATTTGAGACTAATTTTTATTCCCTGCAACTCAGCAATGCTGTTAGAAGTGATTCCCAAATAAGAGCATAAAGCAAAAATCATAAAACCAGTATGAGAACGAAAAATTCCACCACATCCAGCATATCCAGGGTTTCCTAAGCATGAACCATCCACATTAAGCTTAACATACTATAAATCAGCGAGGTATCACTACAACAAATCTTGCAATTAGTGACATTTTGCTATGTGACGTACTATTAATATGTCACAAAAGGTATACATAACGTGACGAAACATTAAATTTGTCACTCAATTTCAAAAGTCGGGCATTTTCTGTGACGATTACTTTTAGTGTCCCATAAGAACGTCACAAAATGTGTGGCGCCAAATTTTACCGCCAAATGAAGATGGAGGGAAACCTTTTAGTGACGATATGTAGCTTTTTTGTGACATTCTCATTTCGTCATTAATGTATCCAATTTTTTGTGACGATTATGTAATGTCTTTTGTTGGAAAGAAATTTTTACATGATGTCACTAATATTACTATACACTTTTCGTGACCATTTGGTTTCGTCACGTCTTATTTATCATTTTTGTGACGTCTATAAATGTCACTAATCTATGCCTATGCGTGACAATCACATTTTGTCACACATAAATATACCATTATGTGACGGGATTACATTATGTCATGATTGTTTGATTATTGCATGACATTAGTTTATTGTCACAAATGAGATTACGTTCACATGTTTTTATACGTGACATACTGTTTATGTCACGTATTGTATATGATTATTTGTGACATAAAGTAATGTCACCAAATGTGACATATTGTTTATGTCACGTATTGTATTAAATTATTTGTGACATAAAGTGATGTCACCAAATTTTTATACACCCTTTTACTCATATTGCTAGTTTTAGCTTATAGAAAAACCATTTGTAAAATATTTAAACATATTGTTTTGTTTTTGGTACCGATTTAAACATAATATTGTTAGAAGATAAAGCATTTGCCATCCCATTGAATTGTTCATCTAGATCAAGTGAAGTAAAATTTATAATCTTAAATAGAAAAAGTATGAAAAAAATCTAATCATTTTAGCATTATTATTCACTTAAAAAGGATAAAAAAAATAAGACATACATAATAAAGTATTATAATTATGAGGGAAATACCAAGTTTCCAAAGAAAAAAAATTACAAAGTAGGATCTAAATCACTGTCATATTCATCATCATTACTCTCAGATTCTGTCTCCACATTGATGTCTTGGTCAAGGTTTTCTATGCAAGTATCCTCCTTTGATTTTTTGTTTCTTTCAACAAATCTAGACTCAATGACTTCTGCAGCAATATCATTCCTCTGTAATGGTCCTTCTTCATAACGCTCTTGGACAGTCCTACCAATACCAGTAAATTCATCATCTTCATCAATGAGAGCATGCGCATCAAATATTTCAGAATTTTCCCCATGTTCAACCTCTGGAACATCATACAAATGTCTATGATGAAAATTTTGTACCACTTTCCAATCTCTCCCTAACTTCACATCATCCAAGTAAAAAACTTGCTTCGCTTGAATTTCTAATATAAAAGGATCATTCTCATACCAAGTTCTTTTCACATTAATGCTCGTCAGATGACCATCTCTAAGAATTCGTCTCTTACCTCCAAGATCAAACCACTTACACCTAAACATAACAACCTGACAATTTTTAATATAATCTAACTTAATAATATCAGTTAGAACACCATAAAAGTCAACTTCATCATCCCCATGGTTCCCCTCAACTACTACACCACTATTTTGACGGCTTAAATGGAGATCTCGTTTCTCGGTGTGGAACCTAACCCCATTAACGATGCAGCCGGTGTACCTTTTAACACGTTTGTCAGGAGCACAAGCTAATGAGAACACTTCATCAGAGACTTCTTGCGAACCTTGAGATCGCAACCGTGTAACCTACAATTCAAAAGGAAGAAAACTATATATATGGTAGGAAAATGCATTTATACTTCTATTGTCATTGATTCCAAAAAAGTTACTTACATGTTCTTTAAACCACAGGGGAAACTGTTGTTGATGACCTTTCTTCGATAGCGGATACGTTTTGCAACTGAAGCTCCATCTTATGTTTTCTACATTTAGCATGCGAAACCAATTAAAATGTCCATTTACTAAATATTCTAATATGAAAAAAATTCAAAAGACTTACTGTAAGAATGGTTCAACTTCATCGCAATTATTCAGAATATACCACTCAATCTTTTTAAAGTCTTCATCTGATAAGAATTATATTTTTCTGCACCAAAAGGACGAACGCTTGTTGAGAAAACAAGCAATTCTCGATGATTTATGTCCTTCCCTCCATCATAGTTTCTGTCTTCCCGATTAAATCTAGTCTCAATCCCAGAAAGGTACATGGAACAAAATGTTAAGCATTTCTGTATAAATGTAGGACTCTGTAATACATCCTTCTGGACAAGCTTTGTTCCTCACATATGCTTTCAGCTTACCTAAGAACCTGCCATTTAAAAATGAAAATTATTATACATTCAAAAAAATGGAATCTCAATTTTAAATTTTACTATAGTATTATGCATATTACCTTTCGATCACATACATCCATCGATAATGTACAGGCCCTCCAAGCATGGCCTCATGTGGCAAGTGTATGGCCAAGTGCAACATCACATCAAAAAAAGCAGGAGGGAAAATTTTCTCAAGCTTGCATAGAATGATGACAATATCAGCTTGTAAATCTTCTAAATCTTTTCTCTTCAATGTCTTACAACACAATCTCTGAAAGAAATTACCCAATTCATCCAATGCTTGGAAGACATCCTTTGGCACAAACTTCCGAATAGCAGCTGGAAGTAGTCTCTGTAAAAGAATATGGCAATCATGGCTTTTCAATCCAGAAAGCTTACCATCATTGGCATTAGCACGTCGTGAGATGTTTGATGCATATCCGTCTGGAAATTTGACTGATCTCAAAAACTCACAAAACTCCTTCTTCTCATTCTTTGACAAAGTGTAGCATGCATGAGGCATCAAATAGGCACCATTCGACTGTTTTCTCAAATGCAATTCCTTCTTTATATTCAAATCTTCTAAATCTAACCTTGCAGTTATCGTATCCTTTGTCTTCCCTTCTATGTTCAACATCGTGCCAAAAACATTTTCACAAATGTTTTTCTCAATATGCATGACATCAAGATTGTGTCGTAACTTCAATTTTTTCCAATAAGGCAACTCGAACAAAATGCTCTTTTTAGTCCAATTCAACTATTCAGGGGTTCTTTTCCTCTTCTTGTTGTTCGGATGCTTCCCAAAAGCATTGTCTTTGACGGCCTCCAATTGTTGTAACAAGTCTGTCCCAGATAACTCCCTCGGCTTTGCCCTATTTTCTACTTTACCATCAAACATTTTGCTTCTTCTCCAACCATGGCCTTCGGGCAAAAAACGACGATGATGCATATAGCAAATCTTGTTTCTTAACCTTAAGTGAGGAGTTTCATCATTACAAACTGGACACGCCAAATATCCTTTTGTACTCCAACCAGATAAATCTCCATAAGCAGGAAAGTCGTTTATAGTCCACATAATCGCAGCATGCAACTGAAAATATTCCTTTTCATCAGAAGTGCAGAAGTGCAAACACCATTTTCCCATAAATCTTTTAACTCATCTATCAATGGCCTTAAATAAACGTCAATATCTTTTCCAGGAGAGTTTTTCCCAGGAATAAGTAAGGACATCATTATAAATGACTCTTTCATACATTTCCATGGTGGAAGGTTATACGGCATTACCAAGACAGGCCACATGCTATAAGTAGAGCTCATGATTCCAAAAGGATTGAAGCCATCAGTTGCTAACCCAAGCCGAACATTACGTGAATCCCGAGAAAACCACTCATGTTCCTTGTCAAATGCTTTCCATGCATCTCCATCAGTTGGATGCCTCAATGTATCATCATCAATGCGTTTTTCTTTATGCCACCGCATATCCTCAGCTGTCTTCTTGGACATATACAATCTTTGGAGTCTTGATTTTAAAGGAAAATAACGCAAGACTTTCCACGAAATTTTCTTATCATCAAACTTCCACCTTGATGTGCCACAAACGGGACAACTTTGGTGGTCTTTGAATTCTCCCCAAAATAAAGCACAATCATATCTGCAGGCATGAATTGGTACATAGTTAAGACCTAAGTCTCTCAGCATTCTTGTAGCTTCATAATATGATGAAGGAATCGTACTAGCTGGGAAAGCCTCCCTTAACAATGATAATATCATATTCACTGACTTGTTGCTCATTTGTGTGTACACCTTTGCATGCAACAATTTCACAATGAAAGATAATGTAGACATTTATGTAGTTGTATAAAATCATTTTACATTAACTAATTTATTTTTCATTTAATTTTCTTTCTTAGAATAAGTTCGACATTAACTTGGATGATGAGTACGTCAAAAGTAGTGTATTGTCCATCTTATCAAAGTTATGCAGACAACAACGATACAAGTTGCATAATTACTATAAGTCGTTTGACACTGATGAAGAGGCTCGTCAAAATCTGACACCTAACTTCAACATGACTGAAGAGAATTGGGCAAAATATTGTGATATGTTTAGCAGTGCTGAATACCCGGTTTAATTTCTTTCTTTTTTTTTTAATTTTAACTTAGCTTGAGTTTTTAGGGAAAATGGTATGTTTATTATAAAGTCAATTAATGTTGTTTATATATTTTTTAAATGTAGGAAAAGTGTGAAAAAAACAAGATATCCCGATAGTTGACTCATAATCAAGGGTCTAGGGCATTTGTTGCTAGTTGTTATGCCAAGGTAAATTATCTGTATTCTATGCTTTATATATGAATTTATTATATAATTTTATTTAAATTGTTTAATGAATTGAAAATTTTGTAGCGTGTTGATGATCAAGAGCCTAATAGGATGGAATGGTTTAAGATTTCTCATTATTCAGAAGTTAAAGGATGGAAGAATCCTGAATCTCAAGCAGCTTATGTAAGGTTTTCTAATTAATGATGTGATTTATATTATTATTTCTGAATTACTATTAATTTTTTTTAATTTATAGGAGGAAATAGAAAGGCTTTTATCGGCTCCTATTGAAGAAGGCCAACAGCCAAGAACCATTGACTTAATTGTAAACGAAGTTCTTGGAACTAACCCAAGCTACATCAAAGGACTTGGGTATGGGCCTAAGCCTAATGGTAAGCAAACCTCAAATGCATCTACTTCAAGGCTTGAAAAGGCTGAGGGTGAAGTGGAGAAATATAAGTCTAATTTTCAATTGCTTCGAGATCACTTGCAAACTATTACTGCAGCAATGTTAGCTAATGGAATTGATGTGCCAATGCCTAATTTTCCTGGTAAGTCTCTTTTTTTTTCAAGGTTTCATTTTACTTTGTACTATCATTATATTAATGTTGTTTTTTAATGTGCCTTAATTTCAGATTCAAATGAGCCAAATTCTCCATCATCAGAGTCACTATCGACAGAACAATTGGATTGAAAACTTGCAAAGAAGGTTCCACTGCTTGCTATTGCAAATTTAGGGATTTTAGGTTTATCAAAGGATTTTATTATCAATTTACTTCGTATTATTTCAGTTTTATAGAACCTTTCATGCTTTATATTTTGGATTCTAAGTTTTAATGTTGCTAGGATACTTTGTTTAATTCTATGAATTTCATTTTATATTTGTATGCTTTATATTTTAAAATATATTGTGGTATTTTATAATCACCTTTTGGTAACACAAATAACATCAAAAGTCAAAACATTCATGACAAATGGTAAATTTGTGTCACGAAAAGTTCATATCATAATTGTGACATTTTAATACTGTCACAATTCATCCTAATTTTTTCTGTGACGATAATCATGTCACCCAAGAACTCGTCACCTATTATTATTCTCTAAAATTAGGTGACGATAATATAGTCATCTTTGTGGACAATTGTATTTGCGTCACAAATTATCTCCTTTTTGTGACATTCAACAATAACTAATCACGTTATTTTTTTAATATTTCATGACGAAAATAATGTCACATATTCGTGTAACGTTACTCATTGTGTCACGAATAATTGAACATTTACTTATTTTTTTGTGACGATCAACAACTTTTAGTGACGTTATAAACACATATTGCATGACGAAACTTACGTCACCTATTCTTGTGACGTTCTGAAATTCGTCAGGAATAATGAAAAATTTCCTCATATTTTGTGACAATCAACAATTGTAAGTGACGTTATATTTTAGATTTTGTGACACACATTCCGTCACCTATACATGTGACGTTCCACTTTTCGTCACAAATAATGGAACATTTTCATCATTTTTCGTGACAATCAACAATTGTTAGTGACGTTATATTGTAGTATTTTGTGACACAAATTCCGTCACCTATACATGTGACGTTCCAATTTTCGTCACAAATAATGGAACATTTTCCTCATTTTTTGTGACAATCAACAATTGTTAGTGACGTTATATTTTAATATTTTATGACGAAATGGGCGTCACCTATACATGTGACGTTCACATTTTCGTCACATATAATTAAGCATTTTCCTCATATTTGGTGACGACCCATGATATTTTGTGACAATTTATACTTGTTTGTGTGACGGAATGAAACGTCACAAAATGTTATCTCGATTGTGACGTTTCAGCACTATGTCACGGAAAATATGTTATTCTGTGACAAAATATTGTAAGTGTCACGGTATACATTTAGCGACGGTCCAAAGGTGACGATCAGAGTGACGCTCGAAAATGCGTCACTAACTATAATTTGTGACGAATTTTTGATAATTTGTGAAATAAATAGGTGCGTCACTAATTGCAAGATTTGTTGTAGTGTAGCAAAACTCCTAATTTTCTTAAGCTATTTTCTCCCACTCAACCATCACCATTACTCTCTATCCAGCCTTTCTTTCTCTACAAGTGACCCAATTCATCTTCCACCATTGATTCAAATCTCAATTTGTAAAAGTTGTTATACTTGATTATGTATAAATATGATATGATAGTTATACCATTGATGTATTTTACCTACACCAAACACTCTTTGTATTTATATCTTGTAACTACTCATAATCATATCAAGCCTTTTCTCATCAATATGTTTACATTTTCCTTATTATTAATCATTGTTCCTTAATTAAACCGGCTCTCAACATGTACATGGTATCAAAATTAATCTAGCTTCAAAGCTTTCACTGATCCTGGTTTCATTTACTTTTTCCTACTGCCACAATCATGGTTGTTGCAAAAACTTCACTCACACCAACCCCAATTTCTATCAATGCCACCAATCAACTACCCTTGAAACTAACCTCTAAGAATTTTTTTCATCATGGCATGCTCAATTTGATGCACTCCGAACAGGATTTGATCATGTTAGTGTTGCAACATGCGAGTTCGGGAACCCTATCGAAATGATTGAAAAACTAAGGAGTCGCCATTAATCTTTTTTACCTAAGTGTGATTAGCCACCTATTTGATTATTAAGTCTAATATTAACATAAGCTTGGCAAATGTTACACTAAACCTAGTAAACGGTCCTTTAACCAGAGTCTAAGGTTCAGCTGTCGGGTACGTGTGCGGAAGGATGAACACCCCCACAAATAGGGGTGTAATCGAGTAGAGCCGAGCCGAGTAGTGAGCTACTCGGGCTCGAGCTCCACTGAAATATTGGAGCTCGAGCTCACTCGAGCTACTCGATTAAGCTCGAAAAATTCAAAACAATTTGATTGGGAATCATCTTAAGCTTTCTCCTGCATCTTCAAAACCACCAAATAAATCATGAAAAAAACGCCACCAAATACAAATCGAAGAGACAAAAAAGACCACCAAATAAATACATATCGCAGAGGGATAGTCACGACATAACTTATTTTGGTTTTGGAGAAACAACCATGGACGGTAAAGGGTGAAGAAACCGATTCTTCCATTCCTTGCAATGTCAATAACTACTAACTAATTGAAAGGAAAAAAACAAAAAGGGGTTTATGGGAGGACGGTGATAGATCAAAAATTGAAAAAAGAAAACGAGAGGGGGCATTTGGTGAGGGCGGCCGATCGAAAATTTAAAGAAAGAAAAGGGGGCTTATGGGTTGGGGGCGGTGGACATAAGCTTGAAAGAAAAAGAAAGATGCTAGGGGTGAGGGCAACTTTGGATAAATTTCAAAGAAATTTCCTTTGGAATGGTACTTCAGAAAAAGGAAAGATGCACCTAGTGAACTGGGATTCAATTTGCAAGGCTAAGGAGATGGGTGGGTTAGGCATTGTCGAGCTTCAGCTTAAAAAGAGGGCTCTTCTTAACAAGTGGTTGTGGAGATTTAGTGAAGAAGATTTAAGTTTTAGGAGAGTTATAGCTGAGAAAATTAATTTGCAGAATGTTTCTTTATTGTCGTTGGGTATAAATTAAAGAAGATGTTCCAATTTTTGGTGGAGAATTATTGAACCATTGTATTTGGATAATCCTTAGTCAAATCTGATTAAAGATGGGATGAGAAAGGAGGTGGGGAATGGGGTTTTGATTAATTTTTGGGATGAGATATGGCTTAACGAGGTGGTTTTAAAGGATAATTACCCTATGATTTTTGCACTTATAGTTAACAAAAAGGGTAAAATTGGAGAATTTGGTGAGTGGATAGAGGATAGATGGGTTTGGAGAATCCAACTTAGGCGCAATCTCTTCGGATGAGAGCTTCAACAATGGGAGGATCTTATGGCTCTCCTTGAGAATGTTACTTTATCGCCTGATTTCAAAGACAAACTTGTATGAAAACACTCTTCTTCAGGTATTTACTATGCCAAAAACTTCTAGTCATATTAGCTCTGCCAATGTTACTCTTGACCCCCTTTGGAAAGATATTTGGCTGGGAAAGGAAACTTTCTTATGGCAAGTTTTAAGAGGTAGAATTGCAGTGAAAATTTTATTGGTTGAGAGAGGTTTGATGAATGAGAAGAATGTTGTTTGCCTTGGACGCAATAATGATCGGGAAACAGTGGTTCATGTCTTCTTAAAATGCAACAAATCTTGGTTAGTGTGGCAATTTTTCTGTGCAAAGTGGAATGTTAGCTGGGTTATGCCGAATGATATGAAAGTGCTTTTCGAATTTGGTTAGGAGTTAGTAAAAACTTAGTGTGGAGAATGACCTTCTATGCTATCTTATGGACCTTATGGACTACAAGGAATGATGTTGTGTTCAATGCTATTTTATGGACCTTATGGACAAAATTTTATAATTTAACTTAGAAAAAATATTTTAAAGATTTCCAGCCATTGGATTTAATACTCTTTTCATATAAATTATGCACGTAAAATTTCAAGTCAATATGATATCCTTTTTATATTGATCGAGACTCCAAGATTTTTCAATATTTACTATGTGTGTGTGTGTCTATGTATATATATATATATCTGTGTGTGTGTGTGTATTTAATGGTGGAAAATATATAATGCAATCAAACATGTAGTTAAACATTTCCGGTTAACTTCAAATTTAACGTACATATAATTCAATAGTAGGATTAGTTACATATAAATTTTACTAAAAAATATTATTTGGAATCCCCCACCAGTCGGGTTTATACACTGATGGTTCTCGGAGACATAAAAATGGACATGCTTCAGCTTGGGCTTAATCAGAGATGAAAATGGAGGATGGGATACAGGATTCTAGTCGAATATTGGTGTGACAAGAAGCTTGGAAGCAGAACTTTGGGGTATTAGACAAGGATTGATGCTGGCAAAGGCGAAGGGTATAACAAAGTTGATAGTAGAACTTGATGCGTAGGTTGTGGTTCAATCCCTCACTAGTACGGTGATGGAATCCAGTCCTAGCTATACTTTAATTTATAATTGTCTTGAGTTGAACAAGGGATAGTGGATTACGGAGATAAGACACATTTGCAGAGAAGGAAATCATTGTGCAAACATGTTGGCTAATTTGGCTCACTCAGTATCCCAGGGTGTTAGTATATGTGATGATCCTCCTAACCGATTACTAGCAGAAGATAGTGCTGGGAATGGAATGATTAGAATGTAGTTTCTTTTTATTATCTTGTTCTTAAGTAGCCAAAAAAATAATCTTACTACTATATAAAATCACGAACTCAAGAGTTCTAATTGGGAAATCTCATAAATACCCTTATAATAGTAGTATAATAATTTTTTAATGAGTATTCTTTTTGGTCATTTAACCTTTTTTATTAATTATTGAAAGATAATGTAAATCCACCATAATTGTAATATTTTACTTCCATAATTATTTTAATATTTTTTATTTATAATTTATATTTAAATCTAAATTTAAATTACATATATGTACTATAGGAGATAAGTATTATCTTATCAATCTTAAATTTCAAAATTAAATATGTATTCAAATATGTAAGTCAGATTGTATTTATCACTTGAGATATACATGTAAACAAATGTAAGTATATATACATCAATAGAAATCCAATGAGATCAAGTCTCTTTCACTCATCTCTCTTGTTTCCTAAACTCTACATGGTATCAGAAAGCCCCAAAGACTTCATCGTCTAATTTTCTTCTCGATCCGACCTAGCCTTCTTGTCCATTTTTTTCTTCACTTTATCCAATGGCTAATCAAGCAGTTGCCACGGTTCCAGCAACTAAAGAACCTATTTCGTTTGCCACCACCAATAACCTACATGTCAAACTCACCTCTTCTAATTACACCTCCTGGAAAGCTCAGATGAAGGCACTTCTCTTTGGGCTCGATCTTGTGGGATACGTTGACGGGACTCACCCTTCACCGCCGGCAGAAATTGAACAGACCGGAACCAAGGTTTCAAATCCAACCTATACCCTATGGCTTAGACAAGATAAGTTGATCCTACATGCCCTTATTTCATCTACATCTGAGGCTATTATGCCCTATATTGCTGTTGCTCAAACATTTTATGATGCCTGGAATACTCTTGCCAAAGTGTTCGCTAACAAAAACAGGTCAAGAGTAATGTCCTTGAAGGAACTACTCTCCTCCACCCGCTGGGATCAATTAACTGTGGGTGCTTACATCCAGAAAATGAAGCAGTTGGCAGATGACATTCGTCTGGCTGGAGCAACCTTAGAAGATGATGATTTGGTTCTTCACATCCTCAAAGGTGTAGGACCAGAATTTAAGGATGTGGTTGCTGCAATCAGGTGTCGTGAAACACCTATGAATATAGATGAGCTTCACTCTACATTCACTGCACATGAGATTCATTTGAAAAATGAAGCTGCCGCTATGTCCATGGAGGTTACAGTTCCATCAGTGAATTTTTCCAGGCGTTCTCCATCCAATTTTAATCGTGGCAGAGGCAGGTCCCTTCAGCGATTATACCATCAAGGCCAGCAACTCCCTCTCGGTTAGTTCTCTCTGACTCCAATTCTTCTACTTCTTCATCATTTTTCAATAACACTTCTCACCAGGAAACAAATGAGGTCGGGTTATCACAGCAAGAATCTTGTTCCTCTGAGAACAGCAATGCTGAACCTACTCCTCCACTGAGACAGCGAAAGTCATCCTCGATGCAAGTAGTTATTCACAAACCTGCTGACAATGCACATTCCATGCGTACAAGAGCTAAGAACCAGATATTCAAACCAAAATTGATCAACTTAGCTACCAAGTACCCTCTGCCTGATATTTTGGAACCCACGTGTGTGACTCAAGCCTTGAAAAATGAACAATGGCGCCGAGCAATGTCAGATGAGGTGAATGCCTTGCTTCGCAATGGCACTTGGGAATTGGTTCCCTCCAATCCATCTCAAAATGTCATCGGGTGTAAATGGATTTTTAAACTGAAGCGGAATTCCGATGGGAGCATCTCTAGATACAAGGCCCGATTGGTTGCAAAGGGCTTCAATCAACGCCCAGGAGTTGATTTTCAAGAGACCTTCAGTCCAGTAATTAAGCCAACAACAATCAGACTAATTCTTTCTATTGCAACTCAAAGAAATTGGATGGTTTTACAGCTTGATGTGAATAATGCGTTCTTACATGGAACACTTAATGAAACAGTGTATATGAAGCAACCTCCAGGCATGATTGACTCTTCCAATCCAACTCATGTGTGCAAATTGAAGAAAGCTATATACGGTCTTATGCAAGCTCCTCGTGCCTGGTACAATGAACTTCGAGCCTGCTTGCTTAATTTTGGATTCAAGCAATCTCATTCAGACCCTTCATTATTTTATTCCATCAAGGTGACATTACTACTTACTTCTTGGTTTATGTGGATGATATTTTGCTAACTGGTACTAGAAATTCCCATTTGCAAGAAGTTGTTGCAGCTCTCTCTGCCAAATTTTCTCTCAAGGACCCGGCACCTTTGAATTACTTCCTTGGCATTGATGTGATTCCTTCTTCATCGGGTTTATTTCTATGTCAAAGGAAATATGCTGTAGATTTATTGGACCCCACCTCCATGCTTGATGCTAAACCAGTCTCCTCTCCATTACCATCCACATGTTCTTTTACCAAAGAAGATGGAGATTTGCTTGATGATGTTTCACTATATCGGAGTATCATTGGGACCTTACAATATCTTCTTATAACTCGACCTGATCTGGCATATGCAGTAAATAAGATGGCACAATTTATGAATGCTCCTACAACCGTTCATTGGCAAGGTCTCAAACGCATTCTCAGGTATCTAAAAGGTACTACTGCTTATGGTCTGTTACTTAAATCCTGTCCATCTCCATTTGAATTAGTTGCATACTCGGATGCTGATTGGGCTGGAGACTCTGGAGATAGGAAATCTGTTTCGGCCTTTCTTATTTACTTTGGAGGTAATTTGATCTCATGGAAGAGCACTAAGCAAAGGACTGTTGCTAGATCATCCACAGAAGCTGAATACAAAGCCATTGCCAATGCTGCCTCTGAAGTAACCTGGGTACAAAATCTGCTGAATGAACTTGGATTGTCATGTTCCTCCATTCCAACAATTCATTGTGACAATATGGGAGCTACTTATGTTTCAATCAATCCGGCCTTCCACTCAAAAATGAAACATTTATCTATTGACTTCCATTTTGTCAGAGATAAGGTCAATGCTGGACAATTATCATTCAACCATGTTTCATCTCGAGATCAACTTGCAGACCTTCTTACAAAGCCTTTGCCGAGACAGAGATTCTGTGAATTAACTGCCAAGATTGGAGTCCTTCCGGTGACTCAATCTTGAGGGGGCCTATAGGAGATAAGTATTATCTTATCAATCTTAAATTTCAAAATTAAATATGTATTCAAATATGTAAGTCAGATTGTATTTATCACTTGAGATATACATGTAAACAAATATAAGTATATATACATCAATAGAAATCCAATGAGATCAAGTCTCTTTCACTCATCTCTCTTGTTTCCTAAACTCTACATGTACCGCCACAAAAAAATAAATTCTAAAATTACATAAAAAATTAAATTAAATTCAGAAATTACATTAATTATTATTTTTTTGTTACTGTAATTAATTATTATAATAATTATGTATATCTTTACAGTTGATTTTGTTCATCACTTTATATGGCTAATGTGAAACAATCGAAATAAATTCTAAAGGGGGAGTTTGTCAAAGGCCTACTTTTCTTGAAGCTATTGCTAGAATTAAGGTTTGTGGAATAATTGAACGATACAAGGCCACATTTGAGTAAACAAATCACTCTGAGGCAGCGTAATACGTGCCATCCACCAGTGGCTTATGCTACAATTTTTGGTTTACACATTGCTCAGTTTGCATGGTTTCTCAAATATATATCGCATGGTTTACATATAATGGAAAGATATTGTAAATTTAATATTTAATTTTTTAAAATTATGAAAATATATTAATAATTTATTATAATTGTAATTAATAATTTATTTCTCATAATTATTTTTAAGTTATAACATATTTAATTTATTCTTTTACGTTTTTTTTTTAAAGGACTTTATTCTTTTCTTGATATAGCCTTAAAAATCATATTCAATCTCAAAGTTTAATTACTGATTAATAGTACATAGCTTTCATTAAAAAAAAAGAAACACGTAACTGGAAGTTGATAGCCTAATATAGAAGCTGAGTAATCCTTATTTGACATACTTACTTTCCACTGATTTCTTTGTAATCCAACAATATAAGCGCATAATCCTAAGAAAAGACTCACCTCCGCATTATGATATAGTCACACGTGAATATATCTAGGATCAACGGATAACATTAATTTGTCGCACCTTTAGAAAAAAGGTAAATTTACTAAAAACATGTTTGGAGCTTAATTGTGAAAGATGAGCAATAAAAAGTCCAATCAAAGTCTGAAAATAATTTGGGAAGAGTGAAACAAAATCTTCCCCACTGGAATTGTAAAATAAAGTTATACTATATTTTATATCATTCAAATATGAATTATAATACCATTAATAAGAAGTATGCAATACTGCAAACATAATTTTTTTTTTGGTAAATTTTGATCCTTGGGGTTTAAATTTTGACACTTAACTACTGTTAAGGATTTGATAACGAAAACTAAACTTAGTCCTAAAAATAAAACCTTAACGTTCATATTTGTTCCACTTAAAACTACATGGTATATATATGTGTAAGTTTATCCATCCTCTATTAAGAAACCTTATAATTAAATGTATTAGAGTATTATATTGAGGTTTTTTTAAGGGGTACAAGTAAAATTAGAAAGCAAACAAGCCAAGAACCAAAATTAGAAAGCATAGACTTTTACAATCGTTTGACGCTTGAATGCATATCAAAGGAGAAAGTCGGGGTGGGAAGGTTTGAAGTGGAAGGAAACAAAGTTGGAAAGTCGCCAGAAGATGATCTAATGCACATATTTTCCCAATAAACAACGAGGAAGATGAATGATGCAATTTTTTTTTGCTACATATGAATGATGCAATTGACAGAACATAAAAATCAATTTGACAATCAAACCAAAATCACTAATCAAAATTTCATAGTGTGGTTACCAAAATTTTATATGGAGGTTATCAAAACTTCATAGTATAGTTATCAAAATTTCATACAAAAGTTACCGAAATTTCATCAAAAGGTTATCAAAATTTCTTAGGGAGGTTAACAAAATTTCATTCGAAGGTTATCGAAATTTTATACTGTGGTTATCAAAATTTAATAAGAAGGTTTACAAAATTTCATAGGGAGGGAGATTATCAAAATTTGTGCTTATCAAAGTTTCTCAGGGATGTTAACAAATTTTCATACAGAGGTTATGAAAATTTTGTGGAGAAGTTATCAAAATTATAAAGAGGGGATATCACAGTTTCATTCTCATAGGGAGGTAATTGAAATTTCATGGTGTGGTTATCAAGATTTTATGAGGAGGTTATCAAAAATTTTCATAATGCGGTTATCAATTTTATAGTTGTTGTGCCAAAAATCTCTTGTTAGAGTTTTCGCGGAGAATTCTTTATGATAGCGTAAGGGCGTGCCAGTCAATTTGCTGAAATTGACAAAGAGGTTGTAAAAACAAGATCTGGTGCGCGGAGCAGCAGATTAAAAGATCATAACGATTGTGGGGACTCGATCAAAGTCACACCGGAGCATCTAAATCATTGGATCCACACGAACTGCTTCTCATAACTGGGCCTATTCTCTTTTGGATAAGATCTGAGAGATCTGGTTTGATTGCAATTGAAATTGAAAAGAAAATAACAAACTGATCTGTTATTTCTGAATGAAGAACACGTGTATAGTGTTTGTATGTCCGGAGACAAGATTGAAACAAGAGAAAAACACTAAAAGAATGTTTGATTGTCCTGAGACAAGATCTAATCAAGGAAAATATGAAGAACGAGTGAAGAACTCGTGATGAATTGGGTGAAAATGGCGCAGAGCCAGAGAGAAAATAAGCACGGAGCTTGGTTTTTTTGCGCGGAGCAAGTTTGTAGCTGTAGGAGCTGGTTTTTTTATTTCTCGGGAGAAATGTCTGAGATGCGGAATCTGCCTGAAACCTGAGAATGGCCTCCCTTTATATAGGGGACGGTTTGGGCTTGAGCATTTAATGGGCTTGCCTTGCTGAGAAAGGCAAAATCCTCCTCCTATGCAGATGACAGCCTTCAAGAAGGTGCAGTGAAGCTTCCTTCTCCTTCTGATTGCCTCCAACTGCTGAGGAGAGGGTAAAATAGATGCTAGGGCGCCACTCTGCTTGGATGGGAGATGGAAATCTGCCTCCTGGGTAGTTGATGACAATTCTTCCTTCTGCTTATCACATTGCAGCAGGCTTTTGTTGCTTCTTTTGTGCTGAAATTAGCTATTTTGACAAGTAGTGGCCAATTGACATCACGATTTGAACTTTGATCATCAAAGCCACGAAATTACTCATACTTAGCCATATTTAGCTCTTCAAATCATGAAAATAATAATTAATTAAGAAAATGGCTTAAACCGGGGTGGGAAAGCCATATGTCCTTAATTGAAAAGAATGCAAAAGTTGCAAACGATCTCGAATTTAACCAAAATTTCACCAGTAGGCTTAGATTATCTCCATAAGATCATGGAAAAAATCCCAAGTTAATTCGAGCTTTCTATCATGGTGAATTTGGTTTCACTCCCAAAAATGTCCTTAACTGAAAACCGGGCATAAGTTTTTACTCCGATGTCAGAATGAGGTGAAATTTTGCCAAGATGATCTACATAGCTCAAGGATCATCATGGTATGCTCCTTAGTAGAAATCGCAGCCTCTAGTCTCTTCAATTGGTCGATTTTACTATTTTGTCCTTAATTGAACAAAATATACAAGTTGCAATTTCGCCTCCCGGGGAGGGGAACAAGGCTAGGCGATTTCTCCACTATGGTTGGTCGACTATATAGAGGAGGTGTGAGGTTAAAAATCTCATGCCTCTCTCACGTGCACATATGTTTCTCTTGCTGACAAACTTTAGCTCTCTGCCTCCTTCCTGCAGGAAGAAAAAAATCTCTCTGCAGGGCAGAGGGCGGCCTCTCCTCTGTATGGGAGACGACTTGGGCCTTGCTATGTATGTCCATGAGGTATTTTTCATCTCATGGGCAGATGACAAGCAATTTTCCTTTTTTATCTGTTTGCCTCCCTAGCAGGCAGCAATATCAAAGGAAACTACTTCCGATTGATTCTTTCTGCCACTCACTTAGGTAGGGGCAGCACACATAAGATTTTTAATAATAATTATTCAATAAAAATAATTATTATTTAATTAATAATTAATTAATTTCAGCCCTTGCAATTAACTTACAAGACTTTTCTAATTCAATTTGAACTAGGGTGGTGCAGAAACCTAGTTTCTTTAGGAATTTTGATTAAATCCTAGCTAACCACACATCTCGATTATGATTATGATAAGACCAATTTACCCTCAATTGTAAATTGAGGTATAAACAATAGTGTGATTATCAAAATTTCATACGAAAATTATCAAAATTTTACACTAAGGTTATCAAAATTTTCATAGTGTGGCTATCAAAATTTCACAGTGTGATTATCAAAATTTCCAGTATGGTTATCAAAATTCCATAGGGAGGTTATTGAAATTTCATAATGAGATTATCAAAATTTCACAGTGTGGTTATCAAAATTTCGCAGGGAGGTTAATGAAATTTCATAATGAGATTATCAAATTTTCACAGTGTGGTTATCAATATTTTTATGTTGGAGCATGAAAACAATTACCAAAAAGACAAAAATATATTGAAAATTAGTATAGATTAGGCTTCCCTGCATTATATTTTAATAGAGTTTACTAGAAAGTGGACTCGCTAAATAAAGCTTTCTAAGAAGTCTAAAACCTCAACTTCTCGATTTAGCATGTTTGTGTGCAAAACGTTGTTATCGGGAAAATGCTCATTCCAAATACATTATTTGCGAAACCAACGCTCAAATGTTGTGTTTCAGAGTGAGTAAACTCATAAATGGGCTTGTCAAAGAACGTTGTTCTTAAGAAAATGTTCATTTCAAAAGTGTTATTTCTGTAATCAACACTTAGATGTCGTGTTTCGGAGTTAGTAGAACTAATTTGAAAGTGGCTTACCAAACAAAGCCTTCTTCAATGCCTAAGACCTCAACTTCACAATTTTGTATGCTTTCTAATGTCATGTATTGAACTCAATGAAACTTATTGGAAAATTAGGTCGCCAAACAAAGTTCTCTTATAAGTCTAGAACCTCAACTTCATGGTTTTACGAACAAATATAACTCTCAAATGTCACGTCTCGAACTGAGTAGGACTCATTGGATACTAGGCTCACCAAATAAAGGTTATTTAAGAAGACAAAAACATCAACTTCACAATTTTTTGTTTCCACAGAAAATATTGTTTTTAAGAAAACGCTCATTCCAAATGCGTTTTTAAAACAAACTCTCAATTTTTGTGTCACGGAATAATTTGACAAATAATATAATGAATGGTTTTAAATTTGTTATACATATATAACTTTTTTCATAACTGTTATAGTTTCTTCAGTAAGTATTGTAAATTTGATAACCTCATTTATTGATTAAATTGTTATCAAAATTACTTATCAATAGATGTTATTGGATTTGTTAGTGTAAAGCATTTTTCATAACTACATAGCCTTTTTAGTATCCACACATATAGTTTTTGATAATATATTTCAATAACTAATTACTCTTAATTTGATAACTTATATTATTGATAAAATGGTTAACAAAATTTACTTATAATGAAAAATTGATGAGTTTATTCCCAATAATTTTTAGGAATTTGGAATTCTTTTCAAAATTAACAAAACATTATATTACACAATATGTAACTTAAAATCAATTTTCATCAATTTTCAATCTCACGTGTGAAACACATGGCCAAGTACTAGTAATAATAAAGGAGTGAAAATTTGTGTAATTTAAATTGTGTAACTGGATCCCTCCTCTATAGGGTATATATAATTTAATTTGTAAAAGACAAACAAAGAATGATATTAAAAATTGAGAAGGGAGATGTGCCACAATTTAGTGAATGAGGCACAAAACAAGGTACAAATAGTCAAATATGGGTAGACGTATTTCAATTTTATTAGGTTTATACAATATATATAGTTCCATATATTAAGAACCTTATAGTTATAGTGTGTTTGGATAAACTTTTTGAGGGATCAGTATAGGACAGGATAGGATGGGAAAGGAGAGTTTTTTAAAGGAAAGGAAGCGAAGGACCAATCCTTGTTTGGATTGTTTAAAATATAAAAAGTAAGGAACATGAGGGATCACCTAACATTTAATAAATAAAACTTTGTTGGTTCTTGTTGGTACTCCAAATTGGAGTACCAAAAAAGGTGGACTTATAAGGATCAAGAAGAACCAAAATTGATCCTCCAAAATCCATGGATCAAATCAATTTCCAATCCAAACATGGGTCACTAATTAAAAGGACCTCCCATCCCGTCCCGTCCCTTACTGGTCCCTCAATCCAAACACACTGTTATAGTTGTACCCAAGTTGTTAGCTTAACTGGTGAGTGAACCGTGTCTGGGCCATGAAATCTGGGGTTCAAGTCTCACGTGATGTGAATTTAGTTTATTTGCTTGTTTGTTAGTTTATTTAAGGTAATTTTTTTAATTTGGATTGGATTCTCATTTAGATGTTTGGACATATGGAGATTTATTCTGAAAAAGTAATGAGATTTCACTTGTTACCCAATCAAGAAAAAAAAAAAAGGAACATCATAGTTTGTCAATTTCAATATGCCGCAGCCTAACAACAAAAAAACCTTCATGTTATAAGCATCTTGGCTTTTAGAATAGGCAATTTCTACTAAAGCGGAATTATCCACCTCAATTATGGCACCACCAACTTTATGGTTTTGTCATCATTAATGATCGAATTGGCATTAATTCCTGGCCTCTCGCCATTGGAGTTTCCATGTGAATTTCCACAATCTATGGTACCCCTGTCTTCACAAACAACCAAAACTCCGGCCCCTTTCGACAGTGTTTTCCTTTTTCCTAATCGGCCCCAATATGAGTCGACTTTTCTACTCTCCGACGGTCCGACCACGTGATCATCGTTCTCAAATTTTTCCCAGATAGAAATAAATCAAAAAAAGAAAAAGCATTACTGCTAATATGATTTCTAATGTGTTGACTATCGTCTCTTTAAACCCACAGTGATTAGCTTCGTAAAACAGAGGAAACTCCACGTTAAGGTAAGCTTAGGTTCTTTAATTCTATTTCCTTGATTGAATTGTCATCAACTACATGATGAATATTATTTTTTGCAGCTGTTTTAGTGACTGAATTACTCCCTCTCGACTCGTGCTTCAAGTTCGCTACGGATATCAGTCAGGTACTTAATAACTTGACTACTTGAGAAAAATGAAGTTATGATTATTACTCAGTTCTTGAAAGTGTTTGAAAACTTAAAATTGAAATCAAGGATTCGGATTTCATTTTTAGTGTAAAAATTTTGTGGTAAACAGTACAGAAAAAATAATTTTAATTTGTTTAATTCAGATCATCCAATGGCAGAAATTGCTACTTCCGTTGCTGCTGGTGTCGCCGAAAACCTGGTGGAGCAATATGCGGTGAACCCAACATTAAAACATGTTCGTTATGTGTTTTGCTTTGAAAGCATTGTTGGAGAATTCAGGGACCAAAAACAAAACTTTTCATCGGCACTATCTCGGATGAAACATAGTGTGGAAGAGGCAAAAAGAAGGAAAATTCTTGATATCTATGAGGATGTGAAGGAATGGATAAAGAAGGCAGATAACATTGAGAATGAAGTAGAAAGTCTGGAAATGGAGATACAAGAAAATAAGACATGTTTCAGTTGGTGTCCTAATTGGAGCTGTCGTTACAGGCTGAGTAAGAAAATAGCAAGGAAGACGCTAGAGATGATGGGTGAAGTTGAAAGGAGTTCAAAATTTGATCCCAATAGCCTTGGCCATGCTGCTACTCTGCCCAAAACGGCAGAGTTTCTGTCAACAGAGGATTTTCTTCTTTCCAAATCTTCAGAATCTGTTTTGAAACGGATTTGGAAGGAGTTGGGGAATAATGGTAATTATTTGATTGGGGTGCGTGGCATGGGAGGCGTGGGCAAGACCACTTTGGCCAAACAGGTGGTGAAAAAAGCTGAAGAAGAAAAGCTTTTTGATGCAGTTGTGTTTACCATTGTTTCCCAGAATCCAAATATTGATGAGCTTCAAGACGATGTAGCAGGGCAATTGGGATTGGAATTTGATAAGAAAAGTGGACTGCACAAAGCTAAACAGTTATGGTTAAGATTGAAAAATGAGGAGAGGGTTCTCATAATCCTTGATGATATTTGGAGTCCCATTGACTTGAAAGCTATTGGATTTCCCATAGGTGATGATCATGCTGGTTGTAAACTTCTTTTGACAACTCGTGAAAAAGAAGTATGTGATCAAATGGATTGCAAGATGATTGAACTGGGATTTTTAGACGAAGATGAAGCATGGGATTTGTTCCAAAAAAATGCTGATTTAACTCCCGCTGAATCCAACAATGAGCATATTGATTTGGAATTAGCAAGGGAAGTTGCCAGAGAATGCAGGGCTTTGCCTCTTGCAATTGTGACAGTAGCAAGGGCTCTAAAAAGAAAAAGTGAGGATGCATGGAAACTAGCTCTTAATCAACTCAAAGAGTGCCGACACTCTGACACTATAGATTTCTATGAATACATTTATACACGTCTCAGGATTAGTTATGATTGTTTGAAGGATCAATTAAAGTCATGTTTCTTGTTGTGTTCCCTGTTTCCTGAAGACTTTGATATCAGTATTGAAGATTTGACTAGGTATGGGATTGGACTAGGATTGCTCCCTAATGATAGCTCAATAGATTATGCAAGGACCAGCATGCGTGTGAATCTACAAACTCTTCAAAATTCTGCATTGTTGTTGAAAGGTAGGAAAGATAACTGTGTGAAAATGCATGATGTGGTTCGCGATTTCGGTCACTGGATAATGTACAAAGAAAAGAAACTTGTGTTGGTGAGAGCTGGGCAAGGTTTGAAGGCTTGGCCTAGGAATGTAACTTTTGACTCTCACATGGCAATCTCCTTGATGAACAACAAAATTGACAGGCTTCCTTGTGGACTGCAATGCCCAAAGCTTGAAACCTTGTTACTGAGTGGAGATGGTTCCACCAAAGTTTCTAGTGAATTTTTCCAAGGAATGAAAGCCCTCAGAGTTGTGATGCTGGAAGGTGTTTTGTTGTCACTTGATGGACTTCATTTCATGGAAAATCTTCGAACTCTGCGCTTGCAAAACTGCAAACTTGAGAATGTTTCATCCTTGGGGGACTTGAAGAAACTTGAGATTCTAGACCTTCGCGCTTCATATATTTATGAGTTGCCTATTGAGCTTAAGGAATTAACAGAGTTAAGATTGTTGGATCTATCAGGATGTGGAATGCTTCAGAGGATTCCCCGCGACTTGCTTCCAAAGTAATCTAGTTTCTTATCTCATTCAGCTTTCGTTTGAATTCTTATCTCACATCTTTATGTTGTTATGATTATGTCAACATAATTTTCACTGTTAGCTTGAAATTATGCTATGTCTCTAGGTCTACTGATCTATTTGTGTTTTAATTTCTAGATTGTTGTCCCTGGAAGAGCTATACATGGATTATCCTAGCTTTGATCAATGGACAGCTGATGAGGAAAACATTGCTCAAGGAAGCAATGCTAGCCTTAAGGAGCTCAACCGTATGCGCTTGAATGCACTTACCTTGTGTGTTCGTTCCAATTGTCTTTCAGAATATGACTTCCCCAACTTGGAGAGGTATGCAATAGTGGTAAATAGATGGCAGAATGATCACTATCCCACCTCTAAAACCTTGAAAATCAAGGACTCTTCATTAGATGCTTTCAAAAACTTGCTTCCCAAAGTGGAAGATCTTTCTTTGGATAGCATAGCAGGTTACAATAATCTTATTCCGAAACTGGATCCACGAGGGCTCCGAGAATTAACTTTTCTTGAACTTCAAGATTGCAAAGATATGGAATGTCTGCTCGGTACAACTGCGGATGAAATGCCTGCCCCTGCATTCTCTAAGTTGATGAAATTGACCATGAACAATATGGTTTCTTTCAGACAGTTATGCAATGGTCAGCCTCCGAAAGAATTTCTGCAAAACTTGAAAGAGTTGACAGTAAGAAATTGTATGGACATGATCTCTGCTGTTCCTGGGGTACAAAATCTGAGAAATGTGACGATTACAAATTGTGTTAGGTTGAAGGCGGTATTTGAGACGGATACCATTACCAAGAAAGAAAGTAAGCAGCTGCCGTTGCTCTCAAATTTGGCAAACTTGGAGTTAGAGTCATTACCAGAACTATGGTGCATATGGAAAGGAGTGGCTCATCATCATGTAAGGCTTCAAAGTCTAAAAGTTGTAAGAGTGCAACATTGTGACAAATTGACATCTTTCTTCTCGCCTTCCCTCGCTCAAAGTTTGATTGAGCTCGAAGATCTCGAGATACTCCATTGCCCTGAATTGAAGCAAATCATTGCTGACTATGAGGAAGATAATGAAATATCAGCAAATTCCTCATTGGAATCTTTGTGTTTGCCAAAATTAACAACGATTAGGATAATCGATTGTTCCAAATTGGAGTATGTCTTCCCAATGTCGATGGCTGAAGGTCTTCCAAAGTTGAAAAGCCTTTGCATAATTGATTCCTCTCAATTACAACAGATATTCAGCAGTGAAAAAGGGAATGATGAAAAGGATATTGCCCTCTCACAGCTGCAGTCATTAGTGCTTCAAAACTTAAAGAAATTGAAGAGTTTTTGTCCTGAGAATTGCATTGTCACATTGACATCCTTGGTAGAGTTGAAAGTGTACAAATGTCCCCAACTAACTCATTTTACTGGTCAACTACCAACTAAAGCTTGGGGGGCTCAACTAAAGGTATTACTTCCTTTTGTCTCATGACATCCTCAATATTAGCCTGAAAATCTGCATTTTAAAGCCATTAAATTACTAGTTAAAGTTCAAAAGCTTTTAATTTTGAAGCTGATATAACGAAAACATTGTCACATTGTCTCATATGTTGAATTCTTAGGCCAAAAAAGTTTATTATTATGAACTTATACTAACATTTAATTGGCAATGTTTTGTAGGAGCTATACCTGTTTAAGGTTGGGCATAATAGCCAATTGTACAATCGAATTGGCTCCCGGTTGAGACAGAGTTCATCAGATTCAGAGTATTTGACGATTGGGAATTGTCAAGAGATATTTCAACTTCAAGGTGGATACCTCCTTTCCAGTCTAAGTGCTCTACACTTGGAGGACTTATCCGAGTTAAAGGTTATATGGAAAGGTCCCATGCAAGTAGCAACCCTTCAAAATCTCAAGAATTTGGTGTTGATTAACTGCAAGAGTTTGAGATATGTCTTCCCTCCTATGTTGTCCAAAAATTTATCGAATTTGAACTTTCTGTGTATAAAGGATTGCGAGGCATTAGAGCAAATAATCCATGATGACCAAAGTTCAACATCTTCATCAAATGCTCCTGTTCAACCTACAAGCTTCCCTGGTTTAAGAAAAATATGGATCATAGGTTGCAAAAAATTGAAAATTCTCTTTCCCATTAGTGTTGCTCATCGCCTTTTTAAACTCGAAGAACTCAAAGTAGAAGAAGCTTCTGAATTAGAGCAAATATTCGGAAATGAAGGAGAAACAGACCTACACAAAGATAAGAAAGAGATAGTGCTTCCTCAATTGAAAAGATTATTCCTTAGAAAGCTACCTTGCCTCACAAGGTTCATCACTGAGTGTTACCATTTCATGTTCCCAACATTGGAATATTTGGAAGTTAAAGAATGTTCAAAGATCACAACAAGTTTCCTTGTTGATTCAGAATATTATACGCATGCCCAAATGAAGGTATCCCAATGAGCAATCTTAATTTTAATTCTTCTTTTTGCTTATTCATTGGACATGCATGTTTCAAAATAAGATTCATTTACATTAGCCTTAATAAAATCTTGTATAATGATTGATTTTGGGTTTATTTGCGTGTTCATAGGAGTCGTCTTGCCTCTTTAATATGAGAAACTGGAGCCAGCACTGTGATGCCATTGTCCCTGGACAGAAGTCATCGCATTTCCAGCATATGTCTGTTGATCAGAATCATAAGAGGACACATCAGGTTCAAGGTGGACATAATCTTTCAAGTTTAAGGGTATTGAGATTGGAGACTCTGCCTGGATTGCGCATTATATGGAGGGATCTTGTCCAACAAGTAACCCTTCAGAATCTCATTACATTGAAGGTCATTGGTTGCAAGAGCTTGAGACATGTCTTTTCAGCTACAATTGCTAAGAGTTTGTTGCACTTGAAACATCTAAAGATATGGGGATGCGATACATTGGAGCAAATCATCGCTGCGGATCAAATTTCATCATCAGAAGTTCATCCTCAAGCATGTTTCCCCGAGTTGACCAAGTTACAAATTGGAAGGTGCCAAAACTTGAAACGCTTATTTGCTGCTAGTTGTCTTGCTCATCTTTCAAAACTCAGGTATCTCATAGTTGAAGAGGCCTTTGAATTGGAGCACTTGTTTGGACATGAAGATGAAGAAAGCAGCCAAAGGGGCCAAGAGAAGAAGATAGTCCTCCCTCAATTGGAAGTACTATTCCTTGGGAAATTGCCAAGCCTCTTGAGTTCTAGCCCCCAGGGTTATCACTTTATTTTTCAATCCTTACGCTCTTTAACAGTGGAAGAGTGTCCAAAGATTGCCTCAACATTTTCGGTTGATTCAAATCTTTATGTTCACGCCATAACCGAGGTATACATATCCATCAACACTTTACTCTGTTCCTATTGCCGATTTCTTAACAATAGAAGAAGACTTAATTATGATTCTTCTCATCGTTACATTCTATTTGTAAAGGCATCCCAACTTGTTGAGAAAGGTGCAATGAAGAGTGCTATTGCAATTCAAGGAATGGAAGACACAACAAACGGATCTACAAAAACCACCAAAGACACATATTGGTATCGTTGGTATCAGCCAAATGAGCTGCCTCAGTACACAGAAGTAGTAGCAGAATAAGGTAGATGTGCCTACATTATTATTGTTTTATTTCCTTCATCGATCCTCTAACTAATCTAGAAATTTTGAAATTTTATATATACTTAGGGATTTTTTCTTTCTTTCTTTCTTTCTTTTTGGATACCAAATCTGAACGCAGGTCCTGCTTTTGGTACTTTTTCGGTTGGTAGTTGCCTAGTTGGGCGCAATTTGCAGAAAAGTATGTGGCTTCGAAACCATATCCAAAGACACTCTATGCAGAGATCATATTCTCATCAGGTGTGGGTCTCCTATTTTGCAAGATAAACAGATGATGAGGAGCAGTAATTGGAAAGCTGTGTTCCAAATTTCAATGGGAAGTCCATGGTTTTGTAGACACTCCTACATCCAGTTTATAAATCCTAATTCAAAATTGGATTAGGAACATTAGTTTGGTTGGTGTGACTAAGTTAGCAAAATTGTTCGGTGTGCAAATATACAAGTTATTTGGACTACTATAAATAAGCAGTGTATTTTTTATTTTGTTTGTATTATGTAATAATAATATGTGAGAGAATTCCTCCAGTGTAAAAAGGGTTTGGGTTTGTGAGATTGAATGATTGCTTATGAATTTATAATATTATTAGTAATTGTAATTAATTGATTTGATAGTGTGGAATATAACAAAGAAACTCATTTCCTATATCTTTTACCTTTAAAGGAAAATAAAACATGTTTTAGTTGAAACAATTCGAGCTAGTATTGTTTTCAAGTTTCATTTTATATATGTTTGATTACATGAGGCATCTTAAAAACATTTTCTAACAGTACATTTTAAGAAACTATTGTTGACTCCATGTAATTTTTGATGATTACAAAACATCCTTTCCTTGATATTTAATTAAGTCTAATTAAGTGTGTAGGCCTTAAAGGAAATCACTTTGAATTTATTTGGAATGCAAAAATCGAATTTGGAGAAAGCCTTAAACATTATTGAAGATTAATATGAAGTTTGGAGACCCTTACATAAGGGTTACCTTGAAAAAATATGCAAAGAAAGGCAAATATTTGAAAATTGGAGCCTGGACGATTTTAGTCGACTGGAACTGGCGTTAAAGTGCCAAGCCTGGTGTGCCCAATCCGTATGAATAGTAACTTGTCATGCAGTACACTTTTAGTCGACTAAACCTGATGTTAAAACTTTCACCCGCTCTCTACAGGACAAAATAACAGCTAGTTTCAAAAAGCTGAAAAAGGCTCCAAACGGCTATATTTGAACTCCAACGGCTAGAAACATGTGAGAGGCTATAAATACACATCATAAATGCCATTTAAAGCCTCCTAAGAGAGAGAAATTCATTGTTGATCATCTATTGAAGCTAAAATCATCATTTTCTCTTTGTTCTTCATTAACTACACTTGTAAGAGAAAACTTGTTGTGCTAAATCTTTGTACTTGGGGATCTTTGGGAGATCATTATACTTCTCATTCATCTTTTCTTGGGTAGATTAAGTTGGGTTCAACTTGATTTGAAGATTTAGAGCTTGGAGAGAGCTCAATTTGTAAAAGGCTTGGTGGAAGCTCATTTCACCGGTTTAGTGGATTTGGCTAAAATCCTTCATTGGGGAGATCAAGATAGAGGAAGTAGGTATTCTAACACCGAACCTCTATAAATTGTGAGCATTTAATTTCTCTAAACCTTCCTTTTACATTATTGTTCATCATTCTCCATTTTCTACCTTCATATCTCATTTATTTCTTATCTACCTCTAACCAGTTTTTACCAAAGTTCTTGTACTTGTCATAAATTGTTTAAAATTGCTATTCACCCCCCCTCTAGCACCATATCAAGGGCCTATCAATTGGTATCAGAGCTTAACCCATTCTTTTAAGGCTTAACATCCTTGGGGAAGATCTTAATGGCAACACAAAATACTCATCTAGTTGAGGGTCAACCCATAGATAGACCTCCCTTGTTTGATTGCACAAATTATGAGTTTTGGAGAACTAGAATGGCTATATTTATCAAAGCTTATAATTATGAGGTATGGGATGTAATTATGGATGGCCCTTTTGTGCCTACAAAGAGTTCCAATGCTAGAAGAAAGAAGATTGCAAAGACTATGAGTGAATGGTCAATGGAAGAAAAGCGAAAAGTGCAAGTAAATTTCAAGGCCATAAATGTTCTTCATTGTGCTCTAAGCCAATCCGATTTTGGTCAAATTTCGACATGCTCCAATGCCAAAGAAATTTGGGAGAAGTTGAAGAACGATTACTCCACACCAAAGGTTGAGGCATCCGAAGCTAAAGTGGAAGCTAATCTTTGCTTGATGGCCATAGAAGATGAAATTGAGGTAACTCCTAATTTACCCATTATTCATGATAATAAGGATATGCAAGATGATTATGATAGTTTGTGTGATGAATTTGATAAACTTATTTTTAAGTACAAAGTTTTGAAAAAGAAAGCCAATGCATTGAATGATGATCTTGAAAAGATTAAAATTGATTTTCAAAGTGTTTTTGATAATAGGAATATGCTTCAAGTAGAATTAGAACATGCAAAAAATGATTATGATGTCTTGAAGCTAGATTTAGAGAGTAAGAGTAAAGTCTTGCAAGAGGCACTTATTGATAACTCAACTCTAAAACTTACAATTGATGAATTATCAAAATCAAATTTGAAAAAAGATGTAGGAAGAAATGCTTCTCTTGAATATTCTCATCATGCATCACATGTATATTGCTTTAATTGTGGAAGGAGAGGTCATCTCTCTTATGATTGTTATCATAAGGGTGGTAACCATCCTAGAACAAAGATGATTTGGGTACCTAAAGGTTCCCATGTTTTGACTAACCCTCAAGGACCCATCAAAGTATGGGTACCTAAAGTTCAAACTTGAAAAGTTGTGAATGTAGGTTGAGCAAGAGTAAAAGGATCAAACATTGAAAGCTCAACCGGAAAAAGAAATAGCCATGAAGCTTTGAACATGGCTATTCAAGGAACATGAATGGAAAAGCTTGATTGGACAAGATGAGGAAATGTAATATTTGGTAACAACTCCAAAGGTGTATTCCAAGGAATTGGAACCATTGGTAACATTTTCTATGACTTAAATCAAGCATATTTTATTTATTAGAGGGTTAAAGCATGACATGTTTAGCATTAGTGAACTTTGTGGCTAATAGATATAGAGCTTGCTTTGCTTTTCATATATGCCATGTGATTAATATTAGCATTAACAAAGTTGTTATCATTGGCTAAGTTTTGAAAATATTTGTATCATATTTCTTGATGATATTGATTTTAAAATGAATCGTCTTTAGTAGCCAATGAATGTATGATGGTTTATAAGTTGTGGCATAAAAGATCAAGACATGTTGAGAAAAGTAAGTTTTTTTCAAAAAATCACAAAGGTTTAAAATGCATGTCTTTTTAAAAGGGAAATCAAATCTCCATTGATTGATTTATGCTACTAAGCCACTTGAACTATCATATGTTGACTTGTTTGGATTTATGGATGTTATCTATAAGCATGAAAGACAAAATCTATAACTTTGTTGTTGTTATTCACTTCTTTAGGTATAAATGAGTTCACTTTATTGCTCACAAAGTTGATGCATTGAATGTTTTTATGCATGTTCATTTTATTGTGTTTTGAGCTACTAATGAAAATTTGTGCAAGTATTTTGCTGATTTAAAGAATGCAAGGAACTTGGTGGAAGAATTGAGATTCTTCATTAGTCTACAAATCAAGCAACATGGGAAGTGATCTTCATCAACTAAGCAAATTGGAAAAGGAAAATAATGAAAATGCTTGGAATGAGTGGAGGCGATTTCAATGAACCATCTTTCAAAAGCTTGATTGTGATGAAAAAGGAAAGAATGTGAACCTAGAGCCTTACAAAGGTATGACTAGTTCACTTTCTTATTTTGATGTCTAGTAGACTTACAATGATGATATGTGTATGCTTGTTGGGATCTAAATTGAATGATCTAGATATGCCTATGCATTAAATTCTTTATCTTTTATGAGAACCCAGTGCTATGTTCATTAAAATTCATGATACTCTTTAGCACTCATACACAAAGCATTCTCAAATTGACATCATTTCTGGTTATGCTCTTGAATGAGATGTCTATTTGATTTTGTTGATACCTTGCATCATTTGGACAATACTTTCACATGATCTTTTAGTAAAAATCATCTTTTGCATAATTGAATGAGATATGAGCTTGAATGTTGTTCAAACTTTGATTGAATATTTCGTACATGTTTAATGATAGAGAACTTTGAATATATTTAGATTTCTTGATGATTTTGAAAATGATAAGGAGAGAACTTGGCATGATATGTAGTCATGATATTTTAATTGCTTATCATTGATTGACTCCATAATTTTTGTGATCTTAAATGCTAAATTCTTTGATTCATTATGTGAATAATCTTTTGGGCTTATATATGTTTATTGTGCTTAATGGATTCATTTTGACTTGACTTTTGCAAAATTTTGAGTTTAATTGGTTAACACATTATTTTATTAAGGAGCACCTTGAAAACTTTTTGTGGTTTATGCATTTTTTTGTTTTTAAAATGTTTTTCAAGCAAAAAATTGGGGAACTAGGCTTGTCACTTAGGTGATATTCAAGGTTTGAGCTTTAATGATTTTTTCTTTATAAAATTATGCATTTTTGTGAATTGTGAATTGTGAATTGATTAGTTTAGAGGTTTATTAATCAAAGTTTTTCTTGGTTTCAACCAATATGACTTTATTAATTAACTTCACTCTAATTAGTTATTTTTCACTTGTTTAGAATGATAAAGAGACTAAAATCATTGAGCTTATATTCCAAATCTTCATTCACTCTTGAACCTATTTTTGTTCTATCATACACTTTAAATTCCTTATAATCCTATCAAACTTAGGAAGACTTGAACCAAAATTGAACACACATCCTATTCATTTCTAATCTTCCTAAAACACAAACTTCTTTTCAAAATCCCCATACTAACCAAATAAGCCTTCTCTATCCCAAAGAAAATGGAAAGATGGAATACCTTTTGGAGAAATATTGGGAAGATGATATTAGAAAATTGTGAAAAATGGAGAAGGAGAAATGTGTCTAAGGATAATGGATTTCTTTGAGAAATAACAAAGGGAGAAGGAAGATAAATGTTATCTTAGAAAGAATACCTCAAGGTTGAATTGGTTTACAAAGAGAGAGGTATGAAATATATTTGACTCCTTTGTTAATAGTTAGTGGAAATGATTGATATATGAATGATTGCTATTGGAGAATCTTGAGCATTTGAATGTGAATCTATGAGTAATGAATTGAATTTAGGACTCTTTTGAATTTTTGGACATCTTTATGATCCTATTTTCCATCATGGTGAGAGGATTCTTCATTAGAGATGATTTGACAATCAAGAACTTGGTGGATAATGATATACATGATTTGCATGTGTTTTTGATTGTTGATAGGGGATTAAGACATCTACTTGAGATTGACTTGTGAATTACAAACACATAAATGTCCAAGGAGCTTATGGAAGTAAAAGTACTATAGTTGGATATAGTGTGAGCAAATGAAAGGGCAATCAAGAAATAATGTAAGAGAGTACTTTTAGAGCTCAAAAGAAGAAATGATAGTGATTTGGTATAAGGAAAGTGATTGAGGATAGCTTGAAAGAGTATGTTAGATGAAAGTAGAAATGGGAGTAAAGAATGGAATGATGATGAAAATGGAGAAAATACCATCAAGCCTATTCCTAAACAATTCCACCATCTTCTTAGTCTCCTAATAATTCTAACTTTTATGCATGCTTTTAAATGAGATGCATTTTCACTTAAAAAGTTTTGCTAGCTTGAATGTTCTTAAATGCCTATGCTTTTGAAATGATTTTATTGTCTTATGAGCTAAAGGAGGAGAAGAGATTCTCTATTTTTTAAAATTGAGTTTTGTCTTGTGTTTGCATTCCTTAATGCATGCCTTCCATTCCTCTTTTGATGATGTCAAAAAGGGGGAGAAGAGAGCATATTTATAGGGGGAGTGTAGTTAAAGGGTTTGTGTTAACTCAAATGAACTTATATAATTTGTTGAGTGTAAAGTCTTAATGATTATTTTTTGATGTTCATTTGCTTTGTGACTAAATTTGTTGTTTATGAACTAGAAGTCAATAGTCACCTAGTGAATTGTTGGATAGGATTGCATATATATAGGGGGAGCTCTTGCAATTTTTTTTTTTTAAATATGCATGATTTTAGGGGGAGCTTTCCATAGGTAAAAATTTTATGCATATCTTATACAGTTTAATTGTATATAGTGAAATGTTTTAGACTTAACACTCTTTATTGCAAGGGCTGTTTTGTCATCATCAAAAAGGGGGAGATTGTTGACTCCATGTAATTTTTGATGATTACAAAACATCCTTTCCTTGATATTTAATTAAGTCTAATCAAGTATGTAGGCCTTAAAGGAAATCACTTTGAATTTATTTGGAGTGCAAAAATAGAATTTGGAGAAAGCCTTAAACATTATTGAAGATTAATATGAAGTTTGGAGACCCTTACATTAGGGTTACCTTGAAGAAATATGCAAAGAAAGGCAAATATTCGAAAATTGGAGCCTGGACGATTTTAGTCGACTGGAACTGGCATTAAAGTGCCAAGCCTGGTGTGCCCAATCTGTATGAACAGTAACTTGTCATGCAGTACACTTTTAGTCGACTAAACCTGATGTCAAAATTGTCACCCGCTCACTACAGGACAAAATAACAGCTAGTTTCAAAAAGCTGAAAAAGGCTCCAAACGGCTAGATTTGAACTCCAACGGCTAGAAACATGTGAGAGGCTATAAATATGCATCATAAATGCCATTTGAAGCCTCCTAAGAGAGAGAAATTCATTGTTGATCATCTATTGAAGCTAAAATCATCATTTTCTCTTTGTTCTTCATTTACTACACTTGTAAGAGAAAACTTGTTGTGCTAAATCTTTGTACTTGGGATCTTTGGGAGATCATTGTATTTCTCATTCATCTTTTCTTGGGTAGATTAAGTTGGGTTCAACTTGATTTGAAGATTTAGAGCTTGGAGAGAGCTCAATTTGTAAAAGGCTTGGTGGAAGCTCATTTCACCGGTTTAGTGGATTTGGCTAAAATCCTTGATTGGGGAGATCAAGGTAGAGGAAGTAGGTATTCTAACACCGAACCTCTATAAATTGTGAGCATTTAATTTCTCTAAACCTTCCTTTTACATTATTGTTCATCATTCTCCATTTTCTACCTTCATATCTCATTTATTTCTTATCTACCGCTAACTGGTTTTTGCCAAAGTTGTTGTACTTGTCATAAATTGTTTAAAAGTGCTATTCACACCCCCTCTAGCACCATATCAAGGGCCTATCAACTGTCATCCTACGACTATGCCATTTGAAAATCCAAATACCATTTTGTTGCTGGAAACAGAAGTTAACCTTTGAATGTAAAAAGAGTAATGATGAAATAATTGTGTTTATACATTTCGATAAAGTTGTTATTTTGCACTTGACTAAGGATGAATATATTATAGAGCCACTAGAAATGTAAAGAGCCAAGTTTACAAGGATGAATCAAGCATATGAGTAATGTCATAAACCATCCTTTTTTTTTCAAGAAAAGGTAAAACAAATGTGTTTTTCCCCAATTATGTATTTCCAATTCCAACACACCAGATTAGGACGTAGAGGAATAGGGAATGGCATTTTCATCGCTCAGGAGTTGTCCGAGGCAGCTAGGCAGTGCCCTGACCAAGTTATAACATGGGTTTGCGAGCCAAGAAGAAATACATGGGTGTGAAGATCCCCTTCCTGCAGATATTACTGTTTGTGCATCATTTAATGAATCATTGGATTTGGGGCTAATTTTTATTCATGTGTAAATGAGATTTTCTTTTTTTTTTCGTTTTTTTTTTCCTTTGGTGAAAAGATAAGTAAATGTACTTAACATATAAATTAAATACTATTTTATTTATTTTTGGGTTAGGTAAAGTCCCTTAGCAACACTTTGTTATGAAATGTCATAGATTCCGTAGATGTAATTTCAATCAATCAAGATTACCCTGAAAAATTGCATCAAACAAAAAGCTGGAGTTTTCCTTAGGGATGAAAGTATTAGTCGAACATTACAAATAAAATGTATTGGGTTGTTCCAAGGCTATGAAATATCTTAGTGAACTTAACCATGTTTTTGCTATTGATATCATTGATTTGTCATCTGAACAGGTGTTTTTGATGGACAAAAAAGATGAATATGAAGTGATCATACCGAATAGCATCCATGGAGATGGAGGTGAAGATAATTCTCCTACTTTACCTCAAAAAGTGAAGAATGCTTTGACAGATTTAAAGAAACTGCCCCTTAGTCTTAGCCAAGGTGTTATAAGCATTGAAGAAAGTGAAACTTCTAACTCTGATAAAGTTGATTTCACTAAACCAAAGAAAGAGTTGAATAAATTACCTGAAAATTTGAAGTATGCATTTTTAGGGGAAGATGATACATTGCCTGTCATTATCTTAAACAAACTTTCTAGAGATGACGAAAGCAAGCTTGATCGAATTCTAAAGGAGAACAAACAAGTCATTGAATGGACACTTGATGACATCAAAGGCATCAGTCCAACCATTTGTACTCATCGAATCAACCTTGAATCAGATGCTACATTAGTCAGACAACCTCAAAGGAGATTAAATCCTAATTTCAACTCTGTAGTGAAGGAGGAAATCTCTAAGTTACTTGAAGCTGGTTTGATCTATGCTATATCTGATAGCAATTGGGTGAGCCCTATTCAAGTAGTGCCAAAGAAGTTTGGTTTCACTGTTGTGGAAAATCATGAAGGAGAATTGATCCCCCAAAGAGTCACTACTGGATGGAGAATGTGCATTGACTATAGGAAGCTCAATGTCGTGACAAAGAAAGACCACTTTTTTCTTCCATTCATGGATCAAATACTTGAAAGGTTAGCCCGTCGATCTTATTATTGTTTCATTGATGGTTATTCTGGTTATTTTCAGATTCCCTTTTCAATAGAAGATCAAGAAAAGTCTACTTTTACATGCCCATTTGGCACATATGCCTACAAAAGAATGCCTTTTGGATTGTGCAATGCACCAACAACTTTCCAAAGATGCATGATGAGTATTTTCCAAGACTATGTGGAAAACATCATGGAGGTATTTATGAATGATTTTACTGTTTATGGAGATTCATTTGATACATGTCTTTCTAACTTGGAGAAAGTACTTAAAAGATGTGTTCAAACTAACCTTGTTCTTAATGCTGAGAAATGCCATTTCATGGTTGAACTTGCAATTGTAGTAGGGCATATTGTTTCTAAAGATGGTTTACATGTTGATAAAGCAAAAGTTGATATCATCTAAAACCTACCTTATCCAAAGACAGTGATGGTCCTCCTGGTCGTCACAAGAAAATCACCACGTTTATTTATCCTTCAAACTCAACTTTAACAAAGTGGTAAGCAAGGGTCGAATCCCACGAGGAGGTAGCTATCCTTTTCTTCAGTAATCTTCCAAATGTGAGGATTGTAGAGAGTTGATCGCTGTCGTCAAGCAGTCATAAAATAAAACCTAACAAACTCCAACTATAGTAGCTAGGGCAAGTCTGGATCGATCCCACGAGGAAGACACGAGGCTATTAACTAATCAAAACAACTAAGAGAACAAACATGTTAAAAGTAACAATTTATATGGAAGCAGATAATCCAACAGAAATCTAAATTAACTAAACAAGCAATAATAAAACTAACAATACTTTCCTACTTATTCACCTAAATATGAAATTAATCAAAAATATCATGGATCACTGATCAACAAATTATCAATTAAGTAAAGCAAGTCTTTGGCTAGAATAAGATTACTAAAATTCACCTTACCCTAATCTATATCAATTGTAAACTAACCGGTACTAGGCCTTCCCAAATTAGTCCTTTTATCAATTACAAGTTTAATACTAGGCCTTCTTAAACTATTGATCGGTCGTCAGCAATCAAAAAAATAATATCCCAACAAACTCCTAACTATGTAGATAGGGTAAGTAGGGGTCGATCCCACAGAGAAGGGTGATAGATTTTATCCGAAAATTTAGTCCTTAAAATCTCTCAAAAACAACACAGAAAACAGAGATTGACAGAAAGCAATTAAACAGAAAACAATTAAACTAGAAAACAAAGCAAAGTAAATTAAATCTAAGTCTATAGCATATAAGAAAGAAAATAATAATTAAGGGTATACTTCTTCACCAATGGTAGAAAACAACCAAATTAATTATGGGTCCTTGATTTAAAAGATAAATTCAATATTAAATTCAAGATGATAACTGGTCTAGGGAAAACCCTAACATGCTATTTAGATAAGATTAGCCGTCAAGTCTTAAATTACCCCTTTCTCCTCCTAACTAATCAATTAGCCGTCAAGGCTTAAAGATTTGCTAGGATTCAAAGCATTAAGATCAACTTTTATTAGTTCTTTCACACATGCTTAATAAATAAAACCATACAACAACCAGATAAATCTGATCACTGGCATGCAAACCCAATTAACCCGCCGTCAAGCGCAGCTAACTTGCTACATACAATCAAACTCATGCGTCAACCTTATTGTTTGATCTAGCTAACAATCTCTCAAATTACCTCTTTAGCGGCCGCAATAAATCAATAAAAATCAAGATTGTAGAATTAAAACAGAGTTAATAAAATATTAATAAAATAGCATATATTTAAGCATAAATGGGTTTAAAAACATAGTAAAATAACCATAAAAATAGGGTTGTTTTTGGCTCAATCAACTATGCAAAAGATAAAGAATGAAGATCAATAGATATACCAAGCATATACTTATGATTACTAGGCATTCATCAAAGCAGCAAGGTCAAACTAATCCTAATTAAATAACTTAGCTACTAGGCCTTTAGTAAGAATACTTAAGCTTACTACAAATTATTAGACTTAATTACTAGGCCTTCATTAAATCTAACATAGCAATAGTTCAATTGATTGTCTCAATTAGGGGCTAGCAAACCTAACAAAAAATCAACCAAGCATAATCAATAATCATAGGGTTAGTAAGAAAACTTGCTTAAAAGGATTAAATCATTGAGTCAATTTATTGAATCAGGCAAGACATGTCAAAACAAGCATAATCTAAATAGATTATCATCAATCAATTGATAAAGAATATAAGCAAAAGATCTCACCATGGATAAAATTGATTAACTTATAAAAAGAGGTTCAAAGTAGAAAAGTATCAAAGAAAACTACTCACTCATGGTGAAAAACACCATGAGGAGCAAACTTACAAGACAAAGAGAAGAATTTCGTCCAAAGCAGGACAACCCCCAAGGGGCGGCAATCCAGAGGAAATTCCTCCCTAGGGTTTTGCAATTTCTGACTTCTGATTAGTTATGACAAATCCTAAAATAATCCTACCTATTTATAGGCAAACCTAGGACACATCCTACCCTTTAGACAATCAATACCACCCCTTGGATGTGGCTGTACAAAGGGTAAGATAGACATCTAATTTCCTAATCCTACTCTAACTAGGATTTACATCAACTTTGTCTCCAAGTAAGAGCTCTAATTGGTTGAAGTAGATCATCCTCATTCATTAGGATCCTTCCTTGGCCAATTGGAGTGCTCCACATCACCATATACAGCTACAAATCCCGTCCAAAGGGTCCCCAAGTCGGTTTAGGTACTTTCCCACATTGGTTAGGAATGTTGTCAAAACTGTACAGAATACTTCAGGGGCATTTTCGACAATTTTATTGGCAGAACTGGACTTCAGGCAAAACATGAAAGTTGTAGAGCTTGAAGTCTTCTTTCCAATGGCACATCATTTGCATTTTTCTGAGTTTTGGATCAAAAGATATGAATTTTATACTGAAATTGCACTTGTGAATCCTCCATTGACTAAGATTTGGAATTTCTCCATCATCAATTATTTACTCAATCATAATTGCTGATTGGGCTTGGAACTCCTCTTTGGGCTATAAGACATCCGAATTGGGACTTGAGAAATCAAATTTGTGTTTCTAATGATTCGGGATTCCTTCCGAGCTTCATGGGCTCAAACGGGCCTAATGGACCTATTGGGCCGAAATGGGCCAAAATCAGTAGTTTCTCCAAATTGATCCAAAATTGCTCCAAATCTTCAAATTCTTAAATAATAGCTCCAAATGGGTCTGAAAACACAAATATGAGAAATATGAGGGTAAATAGATACTTATGACTACCAAAACAAGGCAAAATCATATAGAAAATAACATCTAAATTTGATCTTATCAAGAGTAGTAATCAAGCAAGTAATCAAAGAAAACTAACTAAGAGCAATGTAAAGGGGCGAAATATCAATATTAAAGAAAGATTTCTCATAACATAAGCACAATCATTCTTGATTCATGGATCATAGACCATTTAATCATCCAATTCATTCCACATACACATCAATTCGGTCGGATAACATCTCATTTGAATTGCAATTGTTCATGCCAATCATTCCTATCAAATCAATACCTAGCTGAATACATAATTCCCAAAGTACAATCATATATTCATCCGAAGCATACAACTTCATGTTCTATACTTTCTAGTGTTGATATATAGCCTTACCATTCCATAAGGAATGAGCATTAAGATAAATCGGATAGCATATTAGGCTACAAGATTAGCTTCACAGAAAGCTATTACTAATCATGCAATAGTTATATATCTAAGCAAATCAAATCTTCATTAAGTATCATCAATTTACTCATGCTTCGATCTATGAATCAATAATGATCTAATAGAAAGGAAACTTCACATAGATAGACAATCAACTAGCCAGGAATCATATCTTTCTGTATGAATAAACTAGGAGCAAGATATATAACTTAAATTGATTCGATACTAACCCATAAATAGTCTCACTATGATATAATCAAGAGATCAATGTAACTTACATCATTAGAAATAAGAAAACTACCCACTCATCACTTGAGTGAAGAAATCCATAACATAAAGAAAGGGTTCGGCCATAGCCTTCTAATGTATTTCAGATCTAATCTCTATTGTTGTATATGAAAACCAGAGAGAAAAGAATGTATTTATAGGGGTCTGCGGCTAGGGTTGTGATGACTCCTAATTGCTTCCTCCTTAGGTTGAATTAGGCTTCTTGAAACTCCTTACACAAGGTCTGATCCAAGTGTAAATTCCTCATGTAGTGCATAGTCTTATTTTCCTATCACAAGTACATAGGTAACCACAAGGCATAGGTGGTTAACCATGTGTCTTCATTCTTCTCCATTCTTCCAAAGCATCTCGTCCATGTGGTAAATGAATCTTCACCAGGCTTCAATTGAAGTTCCATGACTCATCAAGGTGAAATCAAGTCATATGGTGAACCATCAAATACATGTGGGGAACCATGTATAATCTTGAAGCTCAAAATTGTTTCCTCCATCATCAAATCCATGCTCTAATTCTTTGTATCTTCTATTAGCTCCAAAATAGCTCCATTTAGCTCCTAATTAGGCCATATTGCACATTTCTCCCAAAATCAACCTACAAGTGCAAAACAACATAATTAAGCTCATTATAGAGACATATGGGACCAAATAACACTTAAAAGATAACAATTTGTATGAACTATTTTGGTCTCATCAAACAGTAAGAGATATTCGATCCTTTTTAGGACATGCTAGTTTCTATAGAAGATTCATCAAAGACTTCTCGAAGATTTCTGCACCACTATGTCGCATACTCCAAAAAGACATTGAGTTCGAATTTGGAGAAGATTGTAGACAAGCTTTTGATGAATTGAACAAAGCTCTGAAATCAACACCAATTGTTAGACCACCTGATTGGTCTTTACCCTTTGAAATCATGTGTGATGCAAGTAATTTTGCAATTGGATCTGTTTTGGGACAAAGAGATGGTAAAGTGATCGAGTCGTCGATAAATCACAAGATAATCCCCACAAAACCTTAACAAGTAGCTAGGACAACTAGGGGTGGAATCCCACAGAGAAGGGTGAAACGAATATTGAAAACAAAACAATTGAAAACACTTAAGAATTAGGGGATTAGAAATAACTAATGAAAAATAATTAAATAAACTAAATAAAAGAGCAATTACTTAAAACTAATGAAAACTAGAAAACTAATTAAGAAAACAATAATAAAAAGCATACTTCCTTCCATTGATAAATCAATTAATTAAGAGATATGGTTCATCGACACAAAACACGAATTTGACATAATCAATTAGCAAGTATCAATTTTACGCTACTCTATTACTAGAGGTCAAACATCAAACAAGCTTCATTCAATAATCCTAATTGAAATATTGGTCTAGGTTTCGAAATTCCTTTCAATACCTAACATGCTATTAGTTAACCTCTCCCGCCGGTGAATAGTAGGATCATCAAAGAATAAAGCATTAAGATCATTCAATACTCACATGCATAAATAACTATAACAAACATTATTATTCCTTTATTACTTTTCAGGCCTCTAGATTTCAATAAAGTTTGATAATCCCATTGAACCCTTGGTGTATGGTGATCAATTTGCTACTAATTAATAAATCGGCCTGGTGTAGACTCGATTTAATGTAGTGATCGAGGCAAAAACAACCCTATTTTATGGCTATTTTATTATGTTTTTGGATCTATTTACGCTTAAATATATGTTATTTTGTTAATATTTGTGATTTGAGTCTTTATAAGATGTGAAATTGATAATTTGATAATTTTCACTACTTTTGGAGCTATTTTGATGACTTTTTACACAGATATGAGCAAAGTAATTTTGAGTATAGATTTGGAGATTCGAAGTTCGTGTTTGAAGACTTATTGAAGACAATTTGAAGATTTGAAGACCATTGAAGAATTATTCCAAGAAGCAAGAATTGAAGAATGGAGTTTTAATTGCGAAGAATTGAAGACAAGCCATGAAGAAGTCTGGAAGCTAAGGAATTTTGGATATTTAATATGGGAAAATACTCAGCCCATATAAATTATTAATTGGAATTGAAATCCCAATTAATGATTCCTATATTCAAGGAAATATCCAAAATCCCGTAGATTCCCGATTCTAGTCCTAACAGGATTAGGATTTAGGCGCAGTCTTGGTAGAAAAATCATAACTTTCTGCTCAGACCTCCGTTTCAGGCTTGTGAGTACTTGTTGGAAAGCTAACTCCGAGATCTACAACTTTCCTTTGAAGTCCAAGACCCAGTTCTGCCATCTTCAAGCCCAAAATTGACATCGAAGTCCCTGCATGAATTCAGCAAAATTTCAGGATCCTATTTTGACTTGGATTCTACTCTAGGAAGATTTTTAATCTAACTTAGACTCTAAGTTAGATCCAAAACTGACTTAGACCCCTTTCCAAGTTAGGATTGGATTCTCTAGATAAGTTTTTCTTCTTTTCTTTGGATGCTCACTCAATTCATGAGTGAGTAATCCTTTTGTTTTCTCCAATGTAGAATTTAATTGATCTCTTGACTTATATCATGGTGAGATTTTGTGCTTTTATATGAAAATTAATAGGGTATTTCTTAATATCTCTGCATGAATTCTATGTTGCTTGTTTTGATGGATTGAAGCTAGAACTTTCTTTATAAATTAAGTAGCATTAGCTAAATTAAATCTTGAAGGATATTCGATTTAATTGTTTGGTAGCAATTGGAAGCGAATGATCTTCCTTCCAAGGGATTTAATAATCTTTGACCAATTTTTAATTGCCCATTGTGCTTGTAAATTACTAGATCTTAATGCTTTATTCTTGAATAATTATCACACTGGATCAAGAGGTAATTATTTAAAGAATAAAAGGGATAATTCACACTGGATCAAGAGCTTTATCTAATTAAGGTAATTTAGGATTAAATTCCAAGCAAGCTATCCATTGTTTTCATAATCTTTAGATATCAATGATCCGTGTTATTGTTGTCAAGAGGGATATTAATTCTATGTTGGAGGGTTCTCTTAATTATTTTTCTCAATTTACTCTCTGCTTTTAATTAATTGTTTTCTCTAATTTTCTTGATTGCTTTCTTAGATAGTTTTAATTATTAGTTTGATTTGATTTAATTTTACTTCCAAAATCTTCTTTATTTTATTTGTTTGTCTTAAGAAAAAGAATAATAACCTTTCTCTCTGTGGGATCAACCCCTACTTGCCCTAGCTATCTTTAGTTAGTAATTGTTGGGATTTTTATTTTTATGATTTGCTAACGACCGATCATAAATTTTGGCGCCGTTGCCGGGGAGATTGTTTACTTTCTTTTTCTATTTGATTTGCACTTGATCATCTTTGTTTTGTAGGAAATCCGATGGAGCAGACATGTTCCCTAGGGGAGTTGAATTTCGCACGCGAGATGAAACCCCTCTGCATTGATTATCCTGACATGGATATGTCCTACCAATTGAAGCCAGGAATGATCCGTTTGCTACCAGTTTTCCATGGAGAAGAATATGAAAATCCACATGAGCATCTACGAGCCTTCTACACCAAGTGTGCCTTGATCACTGGAATGCCTGAAGAACAAGTGAAGCTGCGAACTTTTCCATCCACTTTGGAAGGAAAAGCAAGAGAATGGTTCTGGGGTCTACCACCGAAATCTATCACCTCATGGAATGGACTACAAGAAGCATTCTTGGAAAGATATTTTCCAAACTCAAGAATTTCTGATGTCAGAAAGAAGATCGTTGCTAGCTGCTAATCACAAGACGAAAAGTGGTACCAATATTGGGAAAGGTACAACAAACTTTGTGAGAGTTGCCCGTATCATGGCTTAAGTGAAGGATTTTTAAACCAAAACTTCTATGATGGGTTATCTCAATCAGATAAAACCAATATTGATGCCACCAGTGGAGGCGGTTTAAGATTCAAAACTCCTGAAGAGGCGAGAAAGTTATTAAACAAAATGGCGAACAATATCTATCAATTCAGCACACCAAGGAGTTCAACAAGCGAGCATGAACCAGAATCTCTCCAAGGGATCAATGATCGTATTGACCAAGTTAATTTGGCCATTGCTTCTTTGGTAAATCAACAAGAGACAATGACCAAGATGTTCACACAGTTTTTGAGTATGCAAAGAGAACCTCAATGCATACCTCAATCTGTCCAATCACCCTTGAACTCGACCCAGCAAGGTTATGCAATCAATTCAATCGAAGGAGCTCAACAGTGGAATGCGCTAAATACGGAGTCACCTGATGTTCCACTTCCACCTCCGATAGCACCTGCTTTCTCTGCTGCACCACCACCAGAAGATATGCCCAACATTCAATTGCCAAGAAGAAAGGAGTTTTCAACCAAAAACAAGAAGGGTCAGCGCACTTCACCAGCAACCGCTGCTCAAATTCAAGCAGAAGAAGAATGGATGGAAGAGATGCAAGAGAAATATGATCCAATACCGTTCCCTTAATGGTTTGCAATGCAACTCAATTCACTATGGAATACAGAGGTAAATATTTCATTGCTTGATAAAGTTGTCCGAAAACCCAGGTACGCAAATTTTCTCAAAGAATTATGCATGACTAAGAGTAAGTTCTCTGAAAAATATGCTTGCATGAATGAGAATGTATCTGCTGCATACCAGAGAAAATTGCATCATAAATGTCATGATATAGGATCTTTTTATATTCCTTGTAAAATAGGAAAGAATCAGATAGAAAAGGCCATGTGTGAATTTGGATCTCCAATTAACATCATGCCTTATTCTGTCTATTCACAATTGAAAATTGAACCTGTGACTAAAACTGATTTGACTATACAATTTGCTGATAGAACTAACATTAAACCTGAGGGTTTAGTTGAAGATGTTTTAGTGCAGATTGGGGATTTTGTTTTTCCTACCGATTTTTATGTCCTGAAGATGAGTGAAGATGACCTTCATCTACCTCATTTGCCGTTGCTGCTAGGAAGACCTTTTCTTGCCACAGCCAGAACAAAATATGAAGTCCATGATGGAAAACTCAGCATGGAATTTGATGGGAAACTCATTGATTTTTCGATATTTATGAAGCCATGAAATTTCCTGCTGAGATTCATTCTATCTGTGCCATCGATGCCATTGGAGTTTGTTCCGAACAAGTTCAATCACTCCACCATGAAGATGAACTTGAATTGGTACTTACAAGGAGCCTAGATGACGAAGAAATCAAGGAAGCAGAAGTCCAGACGTCAGAAGAAGTAGCAGAAACCATCAAGGATATGAAGTCACTACGCCCTCTTGGAGAAAAAGAGTCAGTGTCCTACATCAACCTGGAGCCAACACCGACACCTTTTCCATCCATCATCCAGCCGCCTGAAGTCAAGCTGAAGCCACTCCCTCAAGGACTTAAGCATGTCTTCCTTGGAGAAAGAGAAACTCTGTCTGTTGTTATTTCAAGTAAATTAAATAATTTACAAGAAGAACAACTAATCAGAGTCATGCTTATACCATAATGCCTTTTGGTTTATGCAATGCACCTGCGACTTTTCAAAGGTGTATGATGAGCACCTTTCAAGATTATGTGGGAGATAAGATGGAAGTCTTTATGGACGATTTCACAGTCTATGGAGATAACTTCAATCAGTGCCTACATAACTTGGAATTAATCTTGAAAAGATGTATTGAAACCAAATTGGTATTAAATGCTGAAAAATGCCACTTCATCGTAGAATTAAGGCATTGTTCTGGGCCATGTGGTATCTAAACAAGGGATGCAAGTCGACAAAGCCAAGATTGACGTTGTCCAGAACCTGCCATTTCCGACATGTATCAAGGATATTCGTTCATTCTTGGGCCATGCCGGTTTCTATCGAAGATTCATCAAGGACTTCTCGAAGATTTCAGCACCGTTGTGTAGATTACTTCAGAAGGATGTAGAGTTCAAGTTCGGAGACGAATGTAAGGAAGCATTTGACAAATTGAAGACTGCCCTCACCACCACTCCAATTGTGAAGCCACCGGATTGGAAACTACCGTTCGAGATCATGTGTGATGCAAGTGATGTCGCCATTGGAGCTATTTTAGGTTAGAGAGTAGATAAAGTACCTCATGTTATCTACTACGCTTCAAGAACTCTAGATACTGCCCAGAAGAATTACACCACCACCGAAAAAGAGATGCTAGCTGTTGTCTTCGCATTGGAGAAGTTTCGACCATATATCTTGGGATCTAAGGTGATAATCTACTCCGACCATGCTGCATTGAGATATCTAATGTCAAAGAAAGAAGCAAAAACTAGACTTTGTTATTTCAAGAATTTGATATCGAAATTAAGGATAAAAAGGGAGTAGAGAACGTCGTAGCTGATCATCTAAGCAGAATTGAAAGCAAGGAGGAAGAGACTGCAATCAACGAAGCACTACCCTTTGAAGAAATCTTTGCCGTTTCTCATCCACCCTGTTATGCTGATATAGTCAATTTCTTAGTTGCTCGTCGTTTACCCTCTGATCTTAGCAAAGGAAAGAAATTGAAGCTCATCAGTGATGCCAAGTATTATCTTTGGGATGATCCGTATTTATGGAGACACGGTTCTGATCAAATCATGAGAAGATGCATCCCAGATAATGAGATTCAATCAGTTCTGAAGTTCTGCCATAACAATGAATGTGGAGGTCACTTTGGACACCAGAAGACTGCAAGAAAGGTCTTAGATTGCGGTTTTTATTGGCCTTCAATTTATAAAGACTCTTATGAGTTTTGCAAGACCTGTCCACGCTGTCAAAGAACAGGAAGCATATCGAAAAGGAATCAAATGACTCAAAATCCTATTCGTTGTTGAAGTCTTCGATGTATGGGGAATTGATATCATGGGACCTTTTCCTCCATCAGATAAGAAGTATTATATACTCTTAGCTGTAGATTATGTTTCTAAATGGGTTGAAGCCATAACTACCGAGAAGAATGATGCGAAGACAGTAGTCAAATTTATGAAGAATAATATTCTTCATAGATTTGGCATTCCAAGAGCTCTCATCAGTGATCGAGGTACTCACTTCTGCAACAAGATTGTCCAGGCACTAGTTGAAAAATATGGAGTTCGACATAGAGTATCTACTTCATATCATCCTCAAACCAGTGGTCAAGCTGAAGTATCAAATCGCCAAGTGAAGCTGATTTTGGAGAAGACAGTCAATGTTCAAAGAATAGATTGGAGCATGAGACTAGGAGACACTTTATGGGCCTATCGTACAGCTTATAAGACACCTCTTGGTATGTCCCCATACCGAATTGTGTTTGGTAAGCCATGCCATCTACCTGTGGAATTAGAGCATAAAGCATGGTGGGCAATAAAGCAATGCAATCTCAACTTTGACAAAGCTGGAATTCGAAGGATACTGCAATTACAAGAGCTTGAAGAAATAAGGAATGAAGCATACGAGAACTCAAGGATCTATAAGAAGAAGACCAAAGCCATCCATGACAAAGGAATTTTGCGAAGATCATTTTATGAAGGACAAAAGGTCTTAGTCCTTAATAATCGATTAAAGGAAAATCCTAGGAAGCTCCGATCGAGATGGTATGGACCATTTGAAGTAATCCAAGTATATCCTAATGGATCAGTGATCATCGAGAATCCAAGTAACCAGAAGCAGCACAAGGTCAACGGACAAAGGCTCAAACCTTATTTTGAAGCATTGCCAACAATGATGATTGAAGAAATTAGATTGGAAGATCCCATATATCTTCCAATTTGAGCTATAAAGAATAAGAAAAGGAGTCGAGCTAATGACTTTAAACAAGCGCTTGTTGGGAGGCAACCCAATTTTAACTAATTTTGATTAATTTTAAATTTATTATTATTATTATTATTATTATCACTAATTTCTCTTTGAATTTTTGCTTGTTAAGGAATTTTATTTTGAATTTTTCATTCATTGAAAAATTCACATTCAGGATGGAGCAACCAAGTAAGCAAGTTAGCAACACTCTAGGCAGCTTGGCAAAGCAAGCTTGCCGCTGCTTTGCAAGGTGACCTGTTGCTGCGCAAGCAGCCGCGACAGGGCGCCTTGGAGCAGCAGCAAGGCTGCCACGCAAGGCCGCCCCAGCACCAGCAGCCGCGACAAGCCGCTAACAGCAGCGAGCTGCTGCCTCTGCGCGCTAATGCCGCGTGATAGCAGCAAGCGAGGCAGCCTGCTGCTGCCTCATTGCACCAGGCCACTCGAGACAAGCCTGTCTGTGGCACTAGGCAACCCGCGAGATGCCAAGGTGAGTAACGTGCTTTCTCTATTTTCCTTCCTTGCACCATGTAATCCTATGTAATCCTATATTACATAGGATTATATCTTCCCAATTGCATTATGAGATAGATGACCTCCTCCTACAAGGTGAAGGATTCCTAGTCAAGGTATGTTTCTAAATTTTTACTCTAACTAAAACCTTTTAAGAATAGGATTTGATCACTATATAAGCACCTCTAGCCCTCCTATATTCATCACAACATAAGAAGCAAAATTTGGTTGAGAGCAATATTTGAAGCAAGGGAATTGTTGACTTAAGGAGCAAGTCGATAAGGATCAAAGTCGACTACTAGTTGTCGACTTGAGAAGCAAGTGTCGACAAGAGGGAGCCACATCGACAAAGGACTTGTCGACTTCAAGAAGAAAATTTGTCG
>AWUE01019804.1:0-14792 GCA_001974825.2 Corchorus olitorius | reverse complement strand
GTTATTGCCTGAATATTATTGATCAGTTTTTTTACTGTGCAGAGAGTCTCAGCAAGCCCGGTCCGGCCCATAAGTCTTATTTTCTTTCCGTAGTTTTAGTTAATTCATTAATTGGCCCGGTTTGGCCTTGGTCTGTAATAGCTAGTAACTAGTAGAAGTAGAACTTTATCATATACATGCATCATACATCACCTTGTTATTGAGATGTATTAATGCCGTCTTTTACTGAGATAAAGGGTCTTTCAGATAAATGTACTCGGGTACGAATTTCTGGAAGCCTCTTTTAGACCGATCTTTTCCACAAATACCCCCATAATGCGTGGGAAGGGTTTGTGGAATTGATTTCGGGTAGACCGGTTTTAATACATATAATTAAAAGCGATCTTTCATGCATTTTTACTTGACATTCACGCGAGTTAGTTAAATAAGAATTGATAAAAAACGATCTTTTACGATGACGGGTGGGTCCCAAGTAAATGTACTCGGGTACGAATTCTTGGTTCCCGCTCCGAGATTGGATTACCCTCGAGATACCCCCATAATGCGTGGGAAGGGTCTCGGGTTAATTTCAAGTATATCGTTGTTTACTAATTAAGAGGCTAAAATACACCAGTCCATGCATCATCTGCATTTAGTCTTACTTTTCTTTCTAAGATTAAGCATAATCAAGAAAATACCAAAAAGATCATTTTCCTCCAAAAAGCAGTTTTCAAAAGTCAGTGTTCTCTTATTGCATTTTCAAAATTAAAAAAACAAATAGTAAATCAAGAGATTTCAAGGTAAGCATTTTCAAAAAGAACCCTTTTAAAGTAAACTTCAAAAGAAGATTTTGGAAAATAAAAGCTTGGATAATTCCAAAAGAAGGTTTTGGAAAATAAAGAAACCCAAAAGAAGATTTTGGAAATTAATAAAATTGGTAAGTTTTTTAGAAAAATCAAATGGTAAAAAGATTTTGTCATAGCATCTTCAAAATTTCCTTTTCGAAGAGAAAAGGATCCACAAGAGAGCAAACAGTGAAAGAGAATCGTGATTGGATTAATCGACAGTGTCCGATTATATTCTTCGAATTCTCGACATCGTTTCCAAAAATGGTTTTATTTTCTTTTATAACCCTTTTCTTCTAATAATCAAGATCTAAAAGCAACCTTCAGTATTAACCCGTTAGATTTAGTTAAGACTAGAGGTACAGTCGTTTGACGGGCGTCTCGGGGGTGCTAATCCTTCCCTGAGCGTAACCGACTCCCGAACCCATAGACTCTGGTTAAGCAGACTGTATTAGGTTTAGTATTACCTTCACAAAGCTTAGGTTAATACTGGACTTAATAATCGGATAGGTGGCTAATCACACCTAAGCAAAAAAGATTAGTGGCGACTCCTCCTTCTTCCAACGTCGTCTCGGCAGGGTTCCCCGGACCCGAATGTTTCGACAGCATGAGAACCTAGGATCGAATTTAATTGTTTTTGGATTAATCTTATTTTCCCCAATTTTTGACAAAATTTTCGAAAATTTGATTTTTGAAGATAAAATTTTGAATTTTCATGCATATTTTGATTAATTGATTTGATTATGATTGATAAATGCTTAGAATTTTAATAATGTTTGATTTATTGATTGAGTTATAGCATGTTGTTTGATTTCTTAGAATTAGGTATAATTGAAGTCTGTGATATGATCTTATTCATTAATTGCTTCTATGATTATATATTTCTAGAACTTATGTTCAATCTTGATTGAAATTATGATTGAGAAAGTATGCCATGGATATATGTCAAGAATAAGTGTGGGGGACTATCTATAAAAAATGGTAATTAAAAATTGTTTTCATAAAAAGAAGTGTCTTTCATGATAGAGGAGAAGAGGTATTTCTGTAAATAAAAAAAAATCCATTGTTCTCACTCTTTTCTTTAACAAAAGGAGTTAGTAACCCTTGGAAAAGACGATAAGAGGCATGGAATTGCAGAAAAATTGTCCCTCTGAAAAAATAAAGAAGGAGTCCTTCTAGAGTGCTAGTAGCCTAAAAAATGGGAGTTAGTAACCCCAAATCATGAACACTTCGAGGTTAGTAACCTCAATTTTCTAAAAACAATTACCCTTGAAAATCTATTATAACCCACAATGACCCTTGATTTATATTTATGACATTGCAATCTTTTGACTAATGGAGAAAGAGAGGAAAACATGAGCTTTAGAAAGAAGTAATTATAGAAAGTGAAGAATGGTAAGTGATTAAAGCTACTTTGATTATGGCTACTTAAGAATGATGATGCTTGTTGTTTCTTGATCTTTGGATTAAGTATTATTATTATTCTTTGTTATTTTGATTTCATGATTGAATTGATTCTTTGATGTATGTATGAATTCAAATTGATTTCTTGAAAAATTGGTTTTTGATTAACTTACACATTGATTTGCTATGGGACTAGCAAAGTTCAAGTGTGGGGGAAAATATGATCGAGGCAAAAACAACCCTATTTTTATGGCTATTTTATTATGTTTTTGGATCTATTTATGCTTAAATATATGTTATTTTGTTAATATTTGTGATTAGAGTCTTTATAAGATGTGAAATTGATAATTTGATAATTTTCACTACTTATGGAGCTATTTTGATGACTTTTTACACATATATGAGCAAAATAATTTTGAGTATAGATTTGGAGATTCGAAGTTCGTGTTTGAAGACTTATTGAAGACAATTTGAAGATTTGAAGACCATTAAAGAATTATTTCCAAGAAGCAAGAATTGAAGAATGGATCTTTAATTGCGAAGGATTGAAGACAAGCCATGAAGAAACCTGGAAGCTAAGGAATTTTGGATATTTAATATGGGAAAATACTCAGCCCATATAAATCATTAATTGGAATTAAAATCTCAATTAATGACTCCTATATTCAAGGAGATATCCAAAATCCCGTAGATTCCCGATTCTAGTCCTAACAGGATTAGGATTTATGCACAGTTTTGGTAGAAAAATCATAACTTTCTGCTCAGACCTTCGTTTGAAGCCCATGAGTACTCGTTGGAAAGCTAACTCCGAGATCTACAACTTTCCTTTGAAGTCCAAGACCCAGATCTGCCATTTTTAAGTCCAAAATGCCGTCGAAGTCCCTGCACGAAATCAAGATTTTTTTCAGGATCCTATTTTAACTTGGATTCTACTCTAGGATGACTTTTAATCTAACTTGGAGTCTAAGTTAGACCCAAAATCGACTTAGAACCCTTTCCAAGTTAGGATTGGATTTTCTAGGATTATTTCCACTATAAATAGCCACCTCCTGTAACACAAATCACATACCCACATACACACAATATCTAGATAAGTTTCTCTTATTCTTTTCTTCTAGTTCTAGTTTTTCTTCTAGTTTTAGGGCTAGGGTGCCGCACCCCCTCTTTGCATAGAGAGGGGCGGCAACCCTAGGTTATTCAAGAGGAGGATTTCGCCTTCAAGTTCTGTAAGTTTCTTCTTATTCATTGGATGCTCACTCAATTTATGAGTGAGTAATCCTTTTCTTTTCTCCAATGTAGAATTTAATTGATCTCTTGACTTATATCATAGTGAGATTTTGTGCTTTTCTATGAAAATTAATAGGGCATTTCTTAATATCTCTGCATGAATTCTATGTTGCTTGTTTTGATAGATTGAAGTGCGCACTTTCTTGATAAATTAAGTAGCATTAGCTAAATTAAAATCTTGAAGGATCTTCGGATTTAATTGTTTGGTAGCAATTGGAAGCGAAGGATCTTCCTTCCAAGGGATTTAAGAATCTTTGACCAATTTTTAATTGCCCATTGTGCTTGTAAATTACTAGATCTTAATGCTTTATTCTTGAGTAATTATCACACTGGATCAAGAGGTAATTGTTTAAAGAATAAAAGGGATAATTCACACTGGATCAAGAGCTTTATCTAATTAAGGTAATTTAGGATTAAATTCCAAGCAAGCTATCCATTGTTTTCATAATCTTTAGATATCAATGAGCCGTGTTATTGTTGTCAAGAGGGATATTAATTCTATGTTGGAGGGTTCTCTTAATTATTTTTCTCAATTTATTATCTGCTTTTAATTAATTGTTTTCTCTAATTTTCTTGATTGCTTTCTTAGATAGTTTTAATTATTAGTTTGATTTGATTTAATTTACTTCCAAAATCTTCTTTATTTTATTTGTTTGTCTTAAGAAAAAGAATAATAACCTTTCTCTCTGTGGGATCGACCCCTACTTGCCCTAGCTATCTTTAGTTAGTAATTGTTGGGATTTTTTTTTATGATTTGCTGACGGCCGATCATGTAACTATAGATCAATCAAATTATCTCATTAGTGGCCACCTAAATCAATAAAATTCATGATCTTAATCATAATCATAACCATAATCAATCAAATATCATAATCATGATCATCATCACAGGGATTAATAAACATATTCAATCAAGAAAAATCATACCAAATTATAAGAACAAAAATCTCCCCATATCAATTAATTGAAATAATCAAAGGAAAAGAAGTATAAAGGATTAGCCACTCATGAATTGAGTGAAATCCATAAAATAACAAAGGAAATAAGAAAACTTACTGAGGCTCTCCAGCCTTGGGCGCCTGCCCAAGGAGGAAGAGAGAAAACGCGAAGCCTTCGAAAATAGAAAAGATTGTATCTAAGAAAAATTAAGAAAAAGTTGTATCTAGGGTTTCTACTTAGGTGGGTATTTATAGGAGGCTACATAGGGTTCGAATTAGAGTTAGGACTTACTTAAACTAACCTAGGGTCGTGCTTAGCTGATGAATATATCTCCAAGTCGGTTTAGGATAACTTCATGGGCTGAAACATGTCAAAACAGAAGTCAGGCCCAAAACTACTTCTGTTCGAAATTTTCAGTGGCATTTTCGACCTTCTTAATAGAAAAACTAGGACTTGGTCTTCAAAAAAAAGTTGTAGATCTCTAAGTTAGCTTTCCAATGCATCTTGAATCATCTCATTTGGAGCTCTATAGAGAAAGTTATGAATTTTCTCCCAAAGTCTTGCTGAAATCACAATCCATTGAAGTAGCTTCAAGAGGAAGACACAAGGCTTGAGCACTGATTTGCTAGCCCGATAGTTCCTGGGTGCCCAGCTAACATGCCCAGGCGCCCAGGTTGTTAAGCCTATGCGCCCAGGTCAACTGGCTACTCGTCAGAATATCTTCTCTTCTTGACTCAATCATCAATGTTCTTGATCTCTTCGCATTGGAAACTTGTAGCAATCATCTTCATGGCCTCTTTAAGCATTAAAATCATCTCCAAAGGTTCTTCAATCACGAGCATCAAATCTTGAAAAATCCACTTGAATACTTGTGTCATATTTCCATCAAAATAGCTCCAAGAAGTAGCAAAATCATCACTTTTTCACTTTTCATCTCTTCATTACCTATGAACACAAATATTGCCATTAGAAGACATATTCAAACATAATCAATCATAAAATCTCCTAAAAACATATATAGGAAAATGATCATAAAAATAAGGCATATTTTGGTCTGATCATAAAGTCCCACATGTATTATGCTTCAAGAACCTTGAATTCAGCTCAAAAGAACTACACCACCACAGAAAAGGAACTTCTAGCAGTAGTATTTGCTTTGGAGAAGTTCAGATAATATGTTCTTGGTGCTAAAGTTATAGTATTCTCTGATCATGCTGCTTTAAGATATCTTTTGGCAAAGAAAGAAGCAAGGCTGAGAGTTATCAGATGAATTCACTTTTGCAAGAATTCAACATTGAGATCAAAGATAAGAAAAGAGCAGAGAATGTTGTAGCTAATCACTTAAGTAAAATTGAAGGGATAAAAGAAGAAGATATGGAACTCAAAGAAACACTCCCATATGAGTATATGTTTGTTGTTTCTGAGTTACCATAGTATGTTGATATTGCTAATTATGTTGTCTTGAGGAAACTCCCTAAGGGAGTAAGCAAGGCTGTAAAGAATAAGATAGTTAATGACTCAAGACATTACTTCTAGGGTGATCCCTATCTTTGGAAGTTTTTCCCTGATAAAATTATTAGGAGATGTATACCTCAAGATAATGAATTGACTCTGACACCTCAGGTTGGGGAAGATTATTCTCACCCAGCTTTATGAAGTCAGTAGTCAAAATCCAGATGTCTTTAATGATGTATCTAGTTCCATCCGGATATATGACTGTATCCCCAACCTTGTACCTTTTAAATCTGAAAACAAAGATCAGACTGGTAAAGGTTATCAAAACTCCATCCCCAAACGTAGCGCCAATCAACCCTAGAAGAGCATGGCAAAAATCAATGAAGCCAAAGTCTAGAGATTGGGTTGCCATTATGAACAAAACAGGATACACAAAATTAATTGTGTAGTTTAGATAAGAATTAGCCTAATGGGTTAAAGAGCCTCTGCATGGGCTGACAGGTCTGACAAGGTTTTTGAAAACCGTAGTAAGGGTTCAGTAGAAGAGGAAGGGCACTGCTTCAGCAGCTCGCTTCTTGTTGACCTCGCTCATCCCAAAGATCTCACATATGGGTGTGTGGAAAACCCTCCAAATTATGTTTGCTACAACACTAGCACCCATATATATTAAGATAGGCTGTAAACATAATTCAAATAAAATGGCAACAAAGACAAAATTGACTCTGATATGTATCTTAATTTGACAAATACTTTATATGTCTCTTTTTAAAACGCGGGATTTGATCACTAAAACATTGATGATTTAAGTTTTTAATGTGTGTCTCAGCTACATCAATCAAGTCTCCGCAGGGAGTCCAAAACCTGCACGGCGATGGTTCAAGTTCAACTATTGTATCTACATGTGATATCTAATTGGAATATTGTTCCAATATTTCTAAATCATATATATATGGCGACTGAAAAATATTAATTACTTATAATGTTAAGATAGATCGAGTGATTTAGCAACAAATTATTGAATTTTCTTAAAATCTTTAGGAGCACATTACATTTTCTTAGATACATTATTTGATCCAAATATCGAAACAAAATCTTTGCACATGAATAAATGGACATATTTCTTGATGCATTATTAATATTTATACGTATAGTGATGACTTTCGTATTAAATTCATTATTAATATGTTATGCAATCCACACCAGAATATTTTCAACGTCTACAATAACGAGAGCATTTTAATCACTTGATTTTACAACATTTTGTTAATTTAAGTTTCTATTTTCGTAAAGCATATTATGCATTTAAACGATGAGATATAATTAACTTATCACAGTAGCATTACTAATGGCGGTACTGGTAGCACCGACACCGTGATTGAAGTCGAAGAGTGTAAGCGTTCGAGTTCAAGTTCGACTGAGCGGATTGGAATCAGCTGCTTTGACTGCCAAATAAAAAGGTGATGGACTACAGGAAGCTGATTAAGGAGATTGAGCTGGTTGATCTCGAGAAGGGCCCTTGAGAAATAAATAAGAGCACCTGTCCAACCTCTGCTTATTTCTTACATCTCTTTCAGATATAAGATCCAATGCTATGAAACCATCTGAATTTAGAGAATTTACTTCTACTTTAGTACTTCCAATCAGAAATTTAAACGCTTGCATGTTAATTTGAGTCAGTTGTTAACTAATTATATTATAGTCATGAAACTAGTTTAAAAAAGCATGTAATTTGGTTTCAAAAAAAAACTTATCGAAGTTGCATCTTGCAAGATGTAACTATTTTATATATACATATCTCATAAAAAGGATAAATAGTTAGAATCCAGTTGACACTGCATCTCCATTGAAAGTTAAAAGTATCAGTCTCAAGCCTTAGGATGTCAAAAAGATATAGAAATTTAGAAGCCATTCAAAACTTTAAAATCTAAAGGAAACTAAGACCCGATTTGATTTCATTATATCATTTCTTCAAATCAAAAAGGCATTAGAGACAAATGTAGTTAAGAATTCAAGAAAAATAGTGACAAGCAGATAATATAAATTGGTGTTTTGGATACGAAACCGTAAATTCTTTTCAAATAAAATCGCAATAAAAATAAAATTGGCTCTGATACATTTCTTGGTTTGTCGACTATAATTTATATATTTTTCTTTTTAGGTTTATGATTGTCATAAAGATAATATGAGATTTGATCACCTAAATATTGATGTTTGTGCATTATTTAATGGATCATTGGGGCTAACTTTTATACATGTACAAATGAGATTTTCTTTCTTTTTTTTTTTATTTCCTTTGGTGAAAAGATAAGTAAAAGTAGTTAACATATAAATTAAATACTTTTTTATTTATTTTTGGGTTAGGTAAAGTCCCTTGGCGGAACTTTGTTATGAAATGTCATAGGTTCCGTAGATGTAATTTCAATCAATCAAGATTACCCTGAAAAGCTTCATCAAATAAAAAGCTGGAGTTTTCCTTAGGCATGAAAGTATTAGTCGAACATTACAAATAAAATGTATTGGGTTGTTCTAATGTATGTCTTTTCTCATTATATGCTCTACATTTGCAGTCCTTTTGTGTTAAAGTGTTTCAATGATTCATTCATTTTGCAAAATTCAGCTCTGCAATAGGGGTATTAGTTCCACGATTTTAGCAAAAAAAAAAAAACCTTTAAATGGCACAAAGTCAATGTTGCTACAGCTTTTTACTGCAAACACAATTCAAATGAATTGGCAACAAAGACAAAATTGACTCTGATATGTATCTTAATTTGACAAATACTTTATATGTTTCTCTTTTTAAAACGCGAGATTTGATCACTAAAACATTGATGTTTTAAGTTTTTAATATGTCTAAGCTACATTAATCAAGTCACTGCAGGGAGTCCAAAATTTTTACAGCAATGGTTCAAGTTCAACTATGGCATCTACATGTGATATATAATTGGAATTTTGTTCCAATATTTCTAAATCATATATGGCGAGAGAAAAATATTGATTACTTATAATGTTACGAAAGATCGGGTAATTGTGAAAATTTATGACTTTCTGTAGCATATTAAGCCGAGTGTATGGGTTTAGCAACAAATTATTGAATTTTTAGAAGCGCATTAGATTTTCTTATATAAGTTATTGACCCAAATATCGAAATAAAATCTCTGCAACTGAATAAATGGACATATCTTTTGATGCATTACTAATATTTATACGTATAGTGATGACTATCGTATTAATTTCATTATTAATATATTATCTGATGCCCACCAGATTATATTTAACGTCTAGAATAGCGAGAGCATTTAAATCACTTGATATTACAACATTTTTGTTAATTTGAGTTTCTATTTTCGTGAAGGATATTATGCATGTAAATGGTGAGATATAATTAACTTACCAAAGTAGCATTACTATTGGCAGTACTGGTAGCACCGACACTGTGATTGAAGTTGAAGAGAAAGAGTTTTAGTTCGACTGAGCGGACTGGAATCAACTGCTTTGACTACGAAAAAAACATGATGGACTACAAGTTGATCAAGGAGATTGAGCTGGTTGATCTCGAGAAGGGCCCTTAAGATTATAAATAAGAGCACTTGTGCAACCTCTGCTTATTTCTACCATCACTTTCAGATATAAGATCCAATGCTATGAAACCATCTGAATTTACAGAATTTACTTCTATTGCTAGTATTTCCAATCAGAAATTTAACCGTCTGTAGGCTAATTTGAGTCAGTTGTTAACTAATTATTTTATAGTCATGAAACTAATTTAAAAAAGCATGTAATTTGGTTTCAAAAACAAACTTATCAAAGTTACATCTTGCAATATGTAACTATTTTATATATACATATCTCATAAAAAAGGATAAATAGTCAAAATCCAATTGACACTACAGCTCCATTGAAAGATAAAAGTATCAGTCTCAAGCCTTAGGATGTCTGAAAAATATAGAAAATTTAAAAGTCATTCAAAATTAGAGAATCTAAAGGAAACTAAGACCCGATTTGAATTTCATTATATCATTTCTTCAAATTAGAAAGGCATTAGAGACAAATGTAGTTAAAATTTCAAAGAAAATATGGAAGAAAAATAGTGACAAGCAGATAAGATAAAGTGGTGTTTTGGATGCTAAACCGTAAATTCTTTTCAAATAAATTTGCAATAAAAATAAAATTGGCTCTGATACGTTTCTTGGTTTGTGAACTATAATTTACATATTATTCTTTTTAGGTTTATGATTGCCGTAAAGATAATATGAGTTTAGCAAAATATTGATTTTTGTGCATTATTTAATGAATCATTGGGGCTAACTTTTATACATGTACAAATAAGATTTTCTGGCCTTTTTTTTTCTTCTTCCTTTGGTGAAAAGATAAGTAAAGTATTTAACATATAAATAAATTATTTTTTTATTTATTTTTGGGTTAGGTAAAGTCCCTTGTCGACACTTTGTTATGAAATGTCATAGGTTCCATAGACATAATTTCAATCAATTAAGATTACACTGAAAAACTTCATCAAACATAAAGTTGAAGTTTTCTTTAGGCATGAAAGTATTAATTGAACATTACAAATAAACTGTATTGGGTTGTTCTGAGGTATGTCTATTATCATTATTTGCTCTACAATTGTTGTCCTTTTGTGTTAAAGTGTTTCAATGATTCATTTATTCTGCGAAATTCAACTCTGCAATACAGGTATTAGTTGCAGGATTTTACCAAAAAAAAAAAGAATCCCTCCAAATCGCACAAAGTCAATGTCGCTACAACTCTATACTGCAAACACAATTCAAATGAATTGGCAACAAAGACAACATTGACTCTGATATCTATCTTAATTTGACAAATACTTTATATGTTCCAATTTTTAAAACGCAAGATTTGATCACTAAAACATTGATGTTTTAAGTCTTTTATGTGTGTCTCAGTTACATTAATCAAGTCACCGCAAGAGTCCAAAACCTTCATACCGATGGTTCAAGTTCAAATACTGCATCTACATGTGATAAATAATTGGAATGTTGTTCCAATATTTCTAAATCATATATGACGAGTGAAAAATATCGATTGCTTATAATGTTAAGAAAGATTGAGTGATTGTGAAAATTTATGACTTTCTGTAGCATATTAAACTGAGTGTATGGGTTTAGCAACAAATTAAGGAATTTTCTTAATATTTTTAGCAGCGCATTACATTTTCTTATATAAGTTATTCGATCCAAAGATCGAAACAAAATCTTTGCAATTGAATAAATGAACATATTTTTTGATCCATTAATAATATTATATGCATCGTGATAAATGTCATATTAATTTCATTATATTAATATATTATATGCGATCCCCACTTGAATATTTTCAACGTCTAGAATAGCCAGAGCATTTTATTCACTTGATATTACAACATTTTGTTAATTTGAGTTTTCATTTCCGTAAAGGATAGTATGTATGTGAATGATGAGATATAATTAACTTACCAAAGATACATCTTGCAAGATGTAAGTATTTTATATATACACTAGGTCTCTCCAATGGTTTATTTTTCAGAATATGCCAAGGTTTCAAATGTAAAAATGCAAAATACTTAGATGTAACTGAAGCATTGAGCCAGAATATGTAATTTAAATCATATATTATTGTCCAATAGTATCAGCTATTCAGCTACATTGTAGATGCAGGTAAGATGTAGCAAACATATATATTAAAATAAACATTTCTTTTTGCTACCATAAAGTCATTATTACAGGTTCATGAAGCTTGAATCATTTCTTATGGCTCTTGAGGGAACTAATTGCTTGCTTATAAAGCTTGAGTAAAAACAGGACTTCTTCTCTACACCAGTAAGCAAAGCAAAAGACAATAATGAATAGGCTTACTCATCCCAAACACACACAGAACAATTCAATTTATTGTTTTCACAAAAAAGAAGAGTGATGATAAAAGCCTCTCTTCATACGGAGTGAACAATCCAATAATTGATTCCATTGAATTATTCATCCAACACAAATTTCTCTTCTTTTAAAGCGTCCATCCCTTTACAAACAGAAAACGGATATAGTTGTACATTAGGAAGTCTATACATTCAAAAGTAAAGTCATCTTAGGAAGTTCATGGATTCTCTAGCCTTTGTAGCCATCATAAATTCTGACTCGATTAATTAATTCAAATCTTTGCTGTAATGGTGCCCATGGATTGTGGAGCATTTGTAGGCTGGCTTGGTTGGACATAGCAGAACATGGAGGCAATGCCTAAATGATTCAAGAGGCAAGCTTCAATATGTTTGAGTCCCCTAAATTGCCTTATAAAATCCTCCATGCCTGTAAACACAGATTTGACTTGTTTGTCCTAAATTTTATATAGTGTTAAAATAAAAAAAAGACCAAATACATTTAATTTATTCATTAGGTATTCTAAGCACATTGAGTATAAATTGTAAAATTTGCAATAAACTCTAAACTATATTTGAAAAAATTGGAAATTAAAATAGAATTACTTAATTAGTATCATATTTGAAAAAAAAAGTTGGAAACTAAAACAGAATTAGTATCATATATTGAAGGCCAAAATAGCCTTAAAAGTATACCATAAAATTTTTTTAGTAGCATATGCATGTAGCTGTTGGAAGAGTAAGTACTTTTCAAAATGATGACATTGCTTACTCCACAAATCAACTACTGATAAGACCTTGCATTTGAATTACAACATTAGACTTGGCCTGTCTATTTGTTGAACTTTTAGCATAATTTTCTATCTTTATGATAGGAGGGACACCCTCACATCTGTTTCATCCCAAACCTCAGAAGAACTGCTTGGTCTACTTATTCTTATGAGTAATGACTACTAATATATATAATATAATATATATATATATATATAACATTTGTTTCTCTTTAGAATTTCAGAAAAGCTATGTGGAATCCTTCGTTAAAAAAATTTCAACAGTTAAAGAGCCAAATTTTGACTAAAAGAAAGAAAAGAAATATTTCCCATAATTTCATAAGTCTCATCATCTACAAGCAAAAAAATATCCAATCCACATTACCATCCCAACTACCAATGCCAATAAAACAACAAGAAGGCAATAAAGAGGTAATATACTAACCTCTGACAGAAGCTTGAATGCAACCTCAGCTTTTAGATGGCTCTTATTTGGATGAAGCTGCAAGGCTGCATACACAATAAAAATGACCTTTTAACAAAACAATATGTAAAGCATTTTCATTTACAATAAGTGGGGAAACTTACACACCAAAGATTTTTCAAGTTTATGACTTATCGGTGTTGGTAGTTTTAGATGTGGAGCTAGACCCACATTGGTAAGAGAAAAATTTAAATAGAGTTTGTGTTATCTATTTATTAGTTGAGCAATGTCAAGTAAGTGGGCCAAATCTTATGGGCTTCTTGGTAGTCCATTAGGATAGTCATAGAATAGTTTTAGAGTCTATGATGAGGGCACTTGACTAATAAATATGTTTTCTGATATATGAATAATTATAATTATTTTTTATTAATTATAATTATTAAGTTATTTAAATGAACAATCATGATTATCCATTAAACAGTTACTTAGTGTAACTTTTGGGATCAAGAGGTGTAACTATTTAATTCTATTTAAACTGCTTCTACCATAACTAGTTTCACAATTCTAATCGGAGAGTTTTTGCTTTGTTGTATTCTGGAGGAATAAATCCTCTAAGAAAGTGATTTTAATCACGCCTCAAAGCGTTCTCTGTTCTCTTAATTTCTCTGTTTCTTTTTTGAATTTTACAAAAATTTAGAGGATTTATTATGGCTTCAACAAATGCTGCTAGAAGTTCATCTGCTGTTCCTCCCATTTTCGATCTACAATCAAGTTTGCATTCAAGTTTGAATGCTCATCTTCAAAGTCAGGATATGGCAAAGCTTAATCATTTCAATGGGACAAATTACACCAGATGGAAGGACAAGATGGTGTTTCTGTTGACTGCTCTCAAACTTCATTATATTCTTGATGAGAATTTGGCACCGATTCCTGATGCAACTCCAGAAGAAACTGATGTTGTTCGAAACGCTCGCACCAAACGTGAAGAGGACTCACTGGTTTGTCGAGGCTATATTCCGAACTCTCTGTCCGATCGTCTCTATGATCTATACCGAAATATGACATCACCAAGAGACATTTGGGGTGCATTGGAAGCAACATATCAGAATGAAAAAAGAGATACTGACAAGTTCCTTGCTCTGAAATACTTTGAATTTGCCATGGCTGATGGTAAACCTGTTCTGGATCAAGTCCATGAATTGCAAGTTTTAGTTTCCAAAATTAAAGAATTGGAAATAAACGTTCCTGATGCTTTACATATTGGAGCAATTTTGTCAAAGTTGCCTCCTTCATGGAACAATTACAGAAAGAAGATGCTGCACTCCAAAGAGGTTCTCACCATTGATGAGTTATGTACTCATCTTCAAATTGAATCTGAGAATCGTGCAAGAGATGCATTATATGCTGCACATGGTGGGAGTGACTCAAATGTCAATTATGTGACTAAGCAAAGTTCTGGAAAATCTGGAGGAAAATTTCAAAACAAATTCAAGGTTCAGAAAAAGGGTTTCAACAAGCCTTATGGTAACAAAAATCAGAAAATGTGTTATCATTGTGGCAAGAAAAGGGCATTTCAATAAGGATTGCCGCTTCAAAAACTCTACTGCAAAGCCTGGAAATTCTGATCAGAAGGCTAATCTTGTGGAACAAGAAGTCAAGGATTTAGTTGCTATGGTTTCTGAAATGCAAATTGGCATGATAACCGAAATTAACATGGTTGATACTACAAGCGAATCCTCTTGCTTGGTGGCTGGATTCTGGTGCAACGATTCATGTCTGCAACAACAAGAAGCTGTTCAAGACATATG